>PVLA01005465.1:0-145909 GCA_004027455.1 Hydrochoerus hydrochaeris
GGGCGCCAGCTCGGACGGGCGGGGGCGGTGCAAGGCCTGGGCGGCCGCGCGCCCCTGGAGATCCGCGGCCCGGGGCGCCCGGAACAGGCCTCGCCCTGCGCTGCGAGCGCGGACTCCGCGCTCCCCGAGGGCCGCTGCCCGGGGCTCCTCCCGCGCCAGGGGGCGGGGGTCGCGGGCGCCGTGGGCGGGCCGCTCGGGCCTGGGCGCGGGGCGCAGCCTCGGGTGGCCGGGAAGTTTCTCGCCTGGCGGAGACCTGGCGGCTTGGGGGGCGGCTGGGGGAGAGGAGGCTGCGCCTCCCGGCGCCCCCGCCAGCTGCGGGCTCGGTCGCGCGTGGCCGGCGCCGCCTGACCGGGTCCTCTCGGGTCCCGCACAGGCGACCGGTGCGGAGCGCCTTGGACTCGGGCGGCTGATGACAGGTAAAGGCGGATGGCAACTTCTGTGGGAGGGAGTGTTCAAACCTGTCTCTCACGTTATCAGTTTGGGCAAAGTAGGGAGAAATAATGTATTTGTGGTTATACTTGCATTCTAAAAAATAAAACACTCAAATTTCATGACTTAAATTTTTCTGTTATTTGTTCTGTGGTTCTGTATGCTCTTATATTTATGATATGCAGTGTAGTTTTTAGTCTTATATTGCATATGTAAAATGGGGCCACTAAAGTAAGCATAATGAAGACATTTATATTAAGGTTCATTTTCAACCACATTAAACCGGCATAGATCCAACATTTTAATTTGCATACTGTTGTAGTAGAAATAGCCTCAAACTGTCTGTCTGCTGTCATGGTTCATTGTGAAACAGAAGCATCGTTGCCATTAAATTGGAAAAAAGCAAGACTGCTGATTGTCATACTCGGAGGTTGTTGTGAACTGTATGGGACTTTAACATTAGACAGAGAGCACTAACTCTGATTAGAATCCAAGATACAAATTAGGGGAGCAGTGGCACTTGGGTGTGATCCCAGCAGGAGGTTGAGACAGAAGATGACTGTGACTGCTGGCTAGGCCAGCCTGGGCTACATAGTGCGTTCAAGGCCAGCCTAAACTACATAGTGAAGCTTTGTCTCAAAAAAACCCAAAAACCAAACAAAACAGTAAATTGTCCACTTTATGTGTTATACGACTGTATTCCTTGAATGTTCGTGGAAAGTAATTGAAAAACTCATAGAAGAAATAAAGAAATTTTGCATAGTTTCCAATTAACACTGTATTAAGTTTGTGGAACTCAATAGGCTGTATATGTAAACTACAAAACAACAAAATAAGCTTCAATTTGGCATGAAATATCAAAAGTTGAAAAAATATTTTAAAAATATAAGCTGTAGGAACTTAAGTGAAAATGTATTACATATACTGTGTTGTTTATTACATGTATCCATATGTACAAATACAATAAATATATATTTACCTACATGTAATATACTTAACATAGCTATATTAATGTAATCCTATTTTAAATGTTTTAAACAAAATTATTTAGATTTTATGAAAGAAACACTGGAAAATATAAATGTTTCAACTAAAAAACATGAAACTTTACCGTGTTACAGATGGTATTATAAATTCAAAGTGATTAAAATATAACATAGACCAAGTACCAGATATTTCAACAAAATTGTGGAGACATATTTAAGAATAAAAGGAAAACTAGCATTTGATAATCATTTTAAATGAAAGTATGAGGAAGAAATAACATTTAATTGATTATGCATGGACAACCAGGTATTTAATGGAAAAAACTAACAAGAAAACTGAAAATGTTCCTCATTGTTAATTTAGAACATGTAGTAAATGGCTTTTTAATTTAAATCTAAACATGTGAAACCTAAAAAAAAAACAGGACAAGTTAAATATTTATACTCATGCATATGGGGAAAGTATTACTAAGTATAACAAAAACCTAGGCTCTCTTAGAGATGTAATTTTTATTAACACAGGTATACAAAAAATAGACAAATGAGTACATTGTTGAACAGAAAAGATAATTGTGCTTAGAAAAACCTAAAACTGGGCTGGGGATTTAGCTCAGTGGCACAGTGCCTGCCTGGCAAGTGTGAGGTCCTGAATTCAATTCCCAATCCTAAAAAAAAAAAAAAAAAAAAAAAAGAGAAAGAAAGAAAGAAAAGAAAAAGAATAACCTAAAACTCAGTAATGACTTTTAAAATCTACAACCCAGTTGAAGATAATCAATTCAAAGCAGGAGATAAATGCAAATGAAAATAAAGACTTAATTCTGTTTTCCAAAATATTCAATTAAAGACATAATCTTTTGTCTACCTCATTAGTTTTGAAAAAGTCTGGTAATAGTCTGATAATGTGATGAGAGGAGTAGACTTTTACAAATTTGGAGTGAAAATGTGAATTAGCAAAACACAGTAAAGTGACAGCTATTAAATTTTTCAAATATTCATTCACTTATTGAAGTTTATCCTGCAAATCATGCTCCCAAGAGTGTAAGGATCTACTAAAAAAAAAAAAGAACCAGAGGTCAAAGATATTCAGATCAGTACTGTATACACAGAACACATAGAAATAGTTTTGAAGCCACTGATTTGGAAAATTTATGATACATTCAGAGGTGGAATAATATATGATTTAACACACTGAAACATTCAGTAAATCTAAGTGTGTTTATGAGAATATCTGTCAGTATATTATAAGTTGTAACACAGGGTCAGAAGCATGGTAGCTTACTGCTCTCGTATGCACGCACATATATTCGGGTATATAAACACACATATATACACATATTTTTAAAATCATAACTTGGAATAGAGAATTGTTTACTAAAAATTTCTATGAGACACACGTTTCTTCTGCAATAAGAAAAATAATAGTTACTGTCGTGATTAATTTATGCATTTCTTTTCAGCATATATTAGTTGTTTGCTATAAAAGATACTATCCTTCATAAAGCTTCCCACACTGATTCGTCATTTTCTTTCTCTTTAAATATCCTCTTTTTGATGTTTTCTTTGGAAGCACTTTCCTTTTTCTTCTCCACTAATATTGATGTCTGTGATGCTTTTTTTAAGGCATTGAATTAAGCTTTGATTGAGCTTTCATAACTTGTTAAAAACAGGAAACATAAAAATGTTCATATTCCTTGTAGATTTCACCACCATCATTCCTTTGTAGTATCCCTTCTTAGGATGAGAGCATTAGGTCTCCTATTTTTAAGAAGAAAAACATCTAAAAGGCACATTAAAAAACTTAAGACCATTGCATGGGGAGAAAGGAGTAATAATAAATGATAAATTATAAAAAATATAAAATACAGCAAAATTTTGGTATCCTTCATAGAAAAGCACACACATTCATATTCAAAAAATAACAAAGAAAAGAGTTGACAGGCAGTTCACAGAAATGGAAATGAAATTGATTTTCAGACATACTAAAAACTGCTTGATCTCCTCCATTATAAAGTTTATAGTACATGAAACTAACTTTTTTCCTTTTAAAAATGACCAAAGTTTTGACAAAGCACCATGGGAAATGTAACTTTTTATCTGGTGCATAAGTTGATTCAGTTTTTCATAAGTAATTTTACAGTATCAAAAGAGCACAAAACTTTGATCCACCAATGGTGCTTGCAAGTATTTCATGTACAGATAAGTAAAATGTAAATTATCTGCTGCAGCACTATTGGTAATCATATAAACTTAGAGTCCATTTCAAGTTTCATTATTAAGCAAGTTGTATATATTATGGTGCATCCCACTTTAAAAAATAAGGTTATGTGAACTGAATTGTCATCAACAATGTATTTTATTAAATATAAAGGCATAATGCAGAAAGCTATATGAAAGTTGCCATTTTTATTAAAATGCACATAAATTAGTTTGTGTGTGTTTAGAAAAATCTATAGACAAAATCTAGTGTGCAAATTGGAATTAGGAACTGGAGAAAGGGAAATTCTATTTATCTTATAAATCTGTGTGCTGCTTTAACGATTGTTTGCTGATGACATGTATTGTTAAGATTTTTTTCATAAATATAGTTTCATATCGAGATAATTTCAAATAGGCATGATGGTGCATGCCTCTCATCCCAGCATTTGGAAGGCTGAGGCAGAAGGATTGCCCCAAGTTCAAGGGCAGCCTGGGCTACATAAGTTCAAGGCCAGCCTGAATTACATTGTGAGATTGTTAGGAGAGAGAGAGAGAGAGAGAGAGAGAGAGAGAGAGAGAGAGAGAGAGAGAGAGAGAGGATTTCATTGTAAGCAGTATGACATGTTGTTTGAGTAGCCAGAACATGATACATTAACAATAAGGCATTATTTGGCAATTTTCCAGATAGCAGAGTTGGTATGATAATGTTTCCTTAAATGTGTTATATAAACACCGTAAGATTATTTTTCTTCTGATATTTTTCATACATTGTATAACAGAAGTATTTCCTTCTAAACTAAAATGGAACAATTTGATCTAACAGTATGTTTAATAAAAGCTATCTATGGACTGTGCCAGTTTGCTTTCACTCAAGCTGATCTTCTATTTTAAAATAAAACCACATAAACAATCTGCAAAATTCACAAGACCTATTAAAAAGAAGAAAATATTCTACCATATACCTTTTGTTTGAAAGGATTCATGATATAAATGAAATAAAAATGTTTATGTTGTTATAAAAACAACAGTGTAGAAACTGGGTGTCTTCATAGGGTTAGCCCTCCTTATGCTGTATGATGTATTTTTCAATTTCTTCTCCATTTTCCCTACTTTTACTTGTTGACCCAGTTGGGTTGAAGCCACAGATTCTGGCTAGCCTTCTGTGTGTTGTACTTTCAATGTTAGTTTCGTTTTCAAAGTCTTTGCCAGGATATTCAGAGCTATAGTGCATGTACTCATCCCAAGAATCAGTCAGAGGCCTGTGCAGTGTTCTTTTTTATTTCAGTTCCTCAGAGTGTTTGTTAGAGTAGATGTTTAGGTTGAGGTATGCATGAATTTGGGAATTCATAAACAGCTTTATTCATAACAACCTTCCCAAGCTCTATTTGCTCTGAGCTCTGAGCTCTGAGCTCTATTTGCTGTTTACCTATTTTCTGAGCGTCTCTCTTTTTAGGTTCTCCAACCAGAAGACTATTAAAATTATTATAAAATCATTCCTTCTCCAACCAGGTGGGATTACCAGAATCTGGGACAAGAGAGAATGCAGAAAAGGGAAAAAATTTTAGTGACTTGGCCAATTTCTTGAACTTTAGAAATCCCCTGTTCAAATGAGAACAAAAGGTTTTGTGGAACTATCTCTGTAACTGATTCCAGCTATGTATTATAATTCAGGCTGCACTGAAACAGTGATGGACTAGGAATACCAGAGAAATGTGCAAACTGAATTTTATCTTGATTATGCTTTTCTACTATTTTCCCTATGATTTGCTGTTACCATAATCAGAAATATGTGTGTGTGTGTGTGTGTATTGTAACAGTTTAGCAATGATTTTGGTAATCTAAGTAAAGTACTGCAATCTGGTTCCCAGAGTTCTTACAGATTTTGGGCATAATTACCAACAAGACTATCCTTACTTCAAATACCAGCCATAGGTTTGGGGGATTCCAGGCACCCATAATTCTGCCAAGTGGATGTAAATTTAAGGTTCCCATCATCTCAGATTTGATCATTTGCTAGTGTGACTAACAGAACTCACACTGGTACTCTACTTTTGATGATGGCTTTATTATAAAGGATATAATGTCTACTTCAAGATGTCCTTACGAAGAATACGGGATATCATGTCTGAACAATTGCATACTAAATCCATCCACAAAGATAGGATGCTATGGTACATAGGTAAGACTTTGGGGGAACAAGCTTTTATTCTTTCCCTGCTACAAAGCAGAAGGAATCATCTATACAGGACCTCCTACTTTTATTTCTTTCCTCTCAGAACTGAAAGTTTCAGAGACAAACTAGACCCAGGGTTTTTAGAACACATATATTGGCTTCCAAGCTTTGGGCCTAGAGATTCTCACCAGCCCAAAGTCTCCTCTGCCCAAAAATCAGAACAGATTTCAGTTAATAGTCAACTGCAGTGAGCTGAGTTTCTGGATTTTCTGACTGAAGTTTCAAATATACGCATTATAGGTTCTGGACCTTTTGGTTTTACCGGACTTCACAAGTATCACTGTTTACAAGAGTGAAATTGGAGAACAATGAAGTAACAGTAGAATATTGGACAAGTGATGTTCTGCAAACTGTCTTACTATAGGATGTTATTCCATTTGAGCTCTGCCTTGCAAGGCAGCAAACCCCAGTCACATCCCAGCAACACCATCTATGGCTCTACACTTCGTTTTATTCCAGTCAGCATAGATTCCCTGTATGAATCAGATGGCCTCCAAATACCAAGTCCTCTGCAAATAAGAGCTCTCTGAACTTTGTAATACTAACCTGTTAAAAGACATAACTCAATCTTCTAAAGTGGTTTCCATATGATAGAAAGCCAAACAGTCTCTTCAACCTAAGCCATTTTTTACTATTGCTGAATGATAGGGATTTTGAAACAAGTCACTGAATATTAAGGGATAATTAAATCAACAATATTGCATCAACTGGAAATTGCCCTGTTTCACATAAACATTAGGTAAAATAATATTGTAGAAATACATAAGAAAAGGAAGAGAATATAAGATGGTGAGAGAAAAACATAGTAACTTAAGGAAGAGGGAAGGTAAACAGCATAGCACCTGCAATTTGTGAGGCATTATATACATATATTGTCTTTTACTTCAATTCACTGATATTAGTTGCCATTAAACTTTATAGATTTCTAAAATGTTACTAGTTATTTTAAACTTGTTTTTCAATCTCTTTAATCAGAATTTAATTCTTAATTTCTACCTGGCATAGTTAAGAGCTTTTATTTTCTTTATATGGTGTGATCTTCAGTGTGCCTGATTGATTATAAGAATCACTTGGGATGTTGACAAAAGTCAGGAGTTTGAGGCCTGTTTCCAGAGGTAGTACTTCAGATTTGGGCTCCTGATTTCTGCATTTTTCCTTCATGTTTTGCAGTGTTTTGAAAATGAAACATTTTAAAAGTAGTAATAGCTCAAACACATGTCTTAGATTCAGCAGTTATTATTTGCTACTTTTGTAATATACTAACAGTTTTCCAAGATTAATAGCTAAAAAGATGATAGATACATGCATGGATGGATGTATGAATGGATAGATGAATAAGTGAATAGTTAAATAATTGGCCAGCTTTTCAATGAGGTACTTAAAAACTATTCTAATTAGTTTCTTTTCTGGTTCCTTGATGATTTGCAGTCCTCAGACTTACAAAAAGAAGCACCAGACCTTTAATTAGAAGGTCTGAGTTAACCCAGAGCTTCCAAATGGTCTTTTTTTAGTTTGAAATTGTGTCACACACATAATATGCATATTTAAACGTATGCGTACCCTTTAAAAACTAGTACTGTGTATCAGCACTGTTTCTGTTAATATGAGAACTAGAATACTTGAATGGATTTAGGTCCTTTTGAAAGCCACTGCTCAACCCTGAGCCCTATATCATTTCTCGCTTATGTGGAGCCATTTTCCTGCTTTTTTCATTAATTACTTAGCATTTTCTTAAAGTTGTCCTCCAGATATATATCAGTGGGTGTTTTTCAGGAGTTCCAATTGAACATGCTTAAATGAAATCATACTATACAAAAGGTCTGATTTAAAAATACAGTAAATATTTAATTTTAAAAAAAATTATTATATAAAAGACACATTCCCATTAATAATCTTCAAAATACTTCCTGTTTCTTTGAACACATCTATCCCATCCTTCTTGTTACTTTCTTTTCTTTTTCTCTTTCTTTTTTCTCTCTCTCTCTTTTTTTTTTGTTGTTGTTCTTGCTACTTTCTCAAGCAATTGTGGATGTCCTTTTTTGTCTTTAGTTGGGCTGTCATGGCTACCTCGATGTCTCAGATCAGTTCAAAACATTTATCTTTCCTGTTCTCTTTGACTTTGAGGAAGAGCCTGAAATCACATGGTACCAGATGTGGTGAATAATCCATTAGATGGCACTCTTACAGATTCACTCTGTGTGTGTGTGTGTGTGTGTGTGTGTGTGTGTTGGTCACACATTGTAAAGACACTCATGAAAGAGGACTTGTAGAACTGCCTTAGAAGATGGTAAGAATGATGGGATGTGTGTTTAAAAAGTGGAGATGTTTTACAGTAATAATTATAAATTAAAAACACACCATAAAAGATCTCTAGTCTAAGCCAGCATCGGTTCTCACCTGGATTACTGCTGCCAGCCCTCTCTGCTTCCTGCTTTTGCTCTTGCTGTCTTGGGGTGCAGCCTTAGGCAGCTCTGATTACCGATCTGGTTAAGATCCTCCAAAGACTTTCCAGTCCAAGGCCACAGCGTCTTTCTCTTCTTTAAATATCACCACTCATTGCCAGCTCTGCGCCTTCACACTTACTTTTCTGTCCTCCAGGGACCCTTTTCACGACGTTAGTGTGATGTTTTCTTTTCATAGCTGAGAGAGTTGAAAGGCCTCTCTTTAAGGGACTGCCCTTGACCATCCTGGAAATTAGCATCAGTGTTTCTCTTAAAACTTTTATGTAGTTTCTCCTTAACTATACTAGCTAAGTTTAAGTTTAAATATTTGTTGACATGGTTTTTGTTCCACCTACTAAAATATAAAATGCAGCAGAGTGGTCAACAGCGTAACTGGTGATTTTGATGTTTGTCTTTCTTTTATTTTCCTTTAATTTTTCTCTGTAATCATACCTGGTACATAAGGAGAGAACAGTATTTATAGAATTAATGAAGTGAGGGATGAAAGAATATACATAAATAAATTACAGAACTTGCCTTATGTATTACTAAGTCATAATTATATATGTATTTTATTTATATAGACACATCTTAAAGTATTAAAATATTTTCTTTTTCAGGGTAACTGGAATTCTTCAAAATGTCAGGTATATTTTTGTGAATAAATCTGAAAGTTGTTACATTTTCAAATATGAATTGTGTGGGGTTTTTTTCCTTAAAAAGATAATTTTTTCATTTTGAAGTTTTTTGTTATTTAGCATTTATATTTGTGGATATATTCATTTATGCATGTGACTATTTCTGTTTTTATTTGTCACCATGGTTAAAAACATCTCCTATTGGCACATAGCTTCTGAAAAATCTTTAAAGCATGTGAGAGAAATCAGGTAAAGGAAAATTAAGGATAGGGAGCTAGGTCTGCAGACATAGAAATAAAGAACTGCAGTGACAGACCCTGCATTTTATAGTACTTGTATAAAATGAGAAACACCAGAGTTGTGGAGTTTATTTTATCTCTGAGATAAAAGTCAGCCAGTTGTAGGAAATTCAAAACTTTTTCTTACAGAGGTTCGGAGAGGAAGTTGTCTAATCACATCCACAGGACAAGGTGTAATGTCACGATGGGTGACTTCAGTTCCTCCCTTTAAACAACCTCAGTTCGTGGCTTAAAACAACTCCTGTGCTAGCCTATTCCTGGCAGCTGCTAGGAAGCATATAGTAAACATGCAAGTCGCTGCAGATACAGACTGAACTGTGTGTCTCAGATGTATGTGACACCACCGCCAGTTTTAAAACTACTGAGTATGGTGTTATTTTGAATTTATTTATGCATCACCTTTCAAAGAGGAACAGGAAAAAACTAGAGTTCACTCTGTATTTGCCTGTTTTCTAAATGGTAGGAGAAAGTATTTTTATTGTCATGGGAGCCAATTTACCAAGTAAATAGAAGTCAAAATCAGGTCAGCTGACCCACTGGTATAAAAGCTCACTGCTCGAATCACAAGCACATTGTAATTCTTCAGTTTTATTTTAATCTTTGTTTGGCATTAAATTGAGATCTTCTAATAAGTTGACGTGTAATATATGATCAATTATGGGTTTTCATAAGAAATGAGTGTATTTCATATTGAATATATTTCTTAATGAATATATAGAAGAAAAAATCAAGGCTCTGTACAATAATATTATCACTTTTTTTGTAAATCATGTATATAATTTTTTCTCTCAAGCTGTAATACCCACAACCCCTGAGCAGCCTGCGAATGAAATGGAAAATCAAACCAAAACTCCAGATACAAGACCTGATGCCCCTCCTGACTACAATTTGCATGTTGTTCCAGGTAGGAGGAATATATACAGAAAGGTTTTTCCTCACTCCAGAAAGCTGCAGTAATAGTTAAAATTGATTTTTAAGTAAACCAATTAATGAACTGATTCAATAAACAGTTATCGAATGTGGATAGTGTGCCAAATACAGAGTTCACCAAAAAAAGCATATATGTCAGAAAAAGAAAGACTTGTATAAATTTTAATACTAAATTAATTGAGACATGATGAGATTAATATAGTCACCTTTGCTCTCTACAATTGCAAGAGATGCTCAAAGTGGTGGCCCTTACGTTCTAGATATTTATTAGTAAGGTGAGGGCCAGGGATTTAGCTCAGTGGCACAAGCGCAAGTCCAAGGTTGTAAGTGTGATCTCCAGTACCAAAAAACAAAAGCAGAAGTGCGGTGAACTGCTAAAGTGGGTATAAATATTTTTGGCAGACTTTGTAGTTTACAGACTGACAACTAAAACATACTCCTGGCTCCATAAGGTATACCAGCTCCTGAGGAAGAGACTGCATTCACATGGGCAGCATTCTTGACATTCTGTTTCAGATATATAAAGAGAATGCTGTAGGAGCGTTGAGCATGGAATCCGACTCTTGAGGTTTGAGGAAAACCCTGAGAAAATTAGGTTTTGCTGTCATGATCAATGTTTCAGTGAAAGAAAAGAGAGAAGGGACTATGTTGAGGAGAAAGATCACATGTTCAAAGGCATGTGTTCACAAAGATCTGGTATGAAACCAACAGGGAACAAATGTTAGAAGTGCAGGGAAATGGAAGGGAATGACCTTGAGCGTTGACTAAGGAGCTTGTTCTGCGAATATTTTTATTAATCTCAGTACACTGCTGGTTGTGACACAGAACAGGTACTTATACTCTGCTAGTTTAAATTTGAGTTATTATTTTTTTTTAGAAAGCAGTTTGTACATGTATAAAACTTTGAAAATTAAAAATCACACTTACTTTTGGCTAAGGAAAATAAATTTTTTGACAGTAGTGGGGATTGCATCCTCATCCTAGGAAATGGACTTAATCAGTATAGTTTTTAAGATTTTAAGGACTAAAAACATAATGAATGTATTATATACTATTTCTTTAAATACTTTCTTATGTATATACGTAGAGGTGCAAACTGTGGTTAGCCTCTGAATGGACTTATGAAACCCTAGTAGCCACAGGATAATGGCAAAGATGTTTTCTCACTGTAGTTATATTATCCAAAAGGTTTAGGTAGCTGCTGTGCTTTTAGTGTTTTCTGAAAGCAGCAGGGCTTCTTCTCCCCCTTTCCTAAGGCATATTCATGTTTGCATGTAAGATCTGTTTAGCACCTCATTAATCCTTTAACTTCTACATACAGGTATTGACAATCCCAAATTGTACTGAAGTTACCTGACCATTTCTCTGTATTTTACTTTAGTAACTTTCAACATGATTTTTAAATTATGTGTTATATTCACTGTTTAGTGTGTGTCCAAGAACGTGGATTCCACTATAACCAAAACTACCTGCTTTCTAGGAAGCAAACTCAGGTTATAAATCATGTTCTGCTTATCTGGAAAAATATTTATTTTAATCTATATAAGAAAATTAGCCTCAAAGCAGTAGGACACATTCTTCAAATTAAGTGAACATATAAGTTTAAAGAATGTAGTGCAGAGGATACAAAAGGTGCAATTTGTTACAAAACATAAAATAAATTCAATAAGATTGCCACCTGGAGGCTGGAGAGTATACTTACTTACAACAAACTGTGTTTTGTAATTCAAATTCAGAAATTTAAATAATGTACTTGAAATATTTGGCTTCAAATGAATTTGTTTAAATCCAATTATATAATTTTCTTTTTTATCATAGTGCTGGTTATGCATTCCCATGAAAATAAAGTTGCACATTATTTTTGTGTAAAACAATAGTCAAGGAAAAAACCATTGTTGTATGTAGTCTATTTAAAATGAAAATGGCATTTTTTAAACTCAAAGCAAATGATAATAGTCACAATAACTAAGAAAAGTCAAATACCGAAAGGCACTCTTTCTCACTCTAGTACAAGATAAGTCAATGCTTTGTAACAGAATACTTTAAGTGCGGGTTACTATACAAACACAAAGTCAGATATGTTTTGTTCTGTTTGGTTTGGTTTTTCTGCAGAACCAACCAGAAGTCTTAAGGGTAACATCAAAGTTCAAAAGAAGTACAGTTCGCCAGTTTTCCACGTACAATTTCATCATGTTTTTTCCTTCACTTTTCTTAACATAAGATGATACAGACTTATAACAAAAATCACTCATTGTATAAACTTGGTTTTATTAGTCATTTTTGTAGTACGTAATGATCGTATTTATTGTGGTACATGGCACATCTTAATTCATTTTATGTCCCCTTCATTGTTCCTCTTTCTCACCCCTTGGTGCATTTCCCATTTGAGAAAATTTCTGTTTCTCAGTTTGGGAGATAAAATACATAGTTGGTAAAACGTATTTCTACCAATAGCTTCACCAGTATTTGCTTTTATTTGACATTTTAATGATAGTCATACTTTCTGGAGTAAGTTGGAATTTCAGTGTTGTTTTAAGTTGCATTGTTCTAATGGCCAGGATGTTGAACATCTTCTATGTTTTTATTTGGCTATTTGTACTTCTGAAAAGTGTCTGTTCATTCCAATTACCCATTTGTTTATTGGATGTTTTGTTTTGGGGGATCTAATATTTTAATTTCTATATGTAGTTTAGATATTATTCCTCTATCTGAGGTATAACTGGGAATTTTTTCCATTCTATAGGTTGTCTTTTCATTCTCTTGTTTCCTTTATTGAGAAATTTTAAAAAATAATCCCATTTATTGATTCTTCCTGTTATATCTTATATAATAGGGTTCCGTTCAAAAATGCTTGCACATGCCTGTGACTCACTTATTTTAGCTTCCACCAGGTTAAGTACTTCTGTCTTCTATTTAGATCTTTGATCCATTTTGATTTTAGTTAGGTACATAGTGAGAGATATAGGTCTAGCTTCAGTCTTGTGTATCTGTATAACCAGGTTTCCCAGCACCATTTCCTAAAGAGGCTACCTTTCCTCCAGCACGTTTTTGACCCTTTTTATAAGATGGTTGAATGTGTCCTGGGTTGTTTCTACATCCTCTATTTTGTTTCATTGATCCACATTTGTTCCAGTGATCCACATTTCTTCCATTGCTTTTTGGCCAGTGTCTTGCTGTTTTTATCACTGTAGCTTTGTAATATAACTTGAAATCTGGAATTGTGATGCCTCTTACTTCATTCTCTTTGCCTAGGATTCCTTTTCCTGGCTCCATGTCAATTTTAAGATTATTTTCTCTAGTTCTGTGAGAAATGCTGTTGTTACTTTATTCAGACTGCATTAAATCTGTATATCAATTTTGGATGTATAGACATTTTTACAGTGTTGATTCTGCCTAAACAGAAAAGAAAATATCTTTCCATTTTCTGCTTGAGTCTTCTTTTCAGAATATTGTAGGGTTTGTTGTAGTGGTCTTTCACTTCCTTGGTTAAGTTAATTCTTAAGTATTTCATTTTTATTGATGCTATTATGAATAGTATTATTTCCCTAATTTATTTTTTAGTGGGTTCATTATTGGCATATGGGAACATTTACTGATTTTTGTGTGTTGGTTTTGTATCCTACTGGAAGTTTTGGACCTTCTATGTAAAAGATCATGTCACCTGTAAATACTGAGAATTTGACTCCTTTTTTTCCTGTACTTGCCTCTTTTATTTCTTCCTCTTGTCAGATTACTCTGACTAATATTTTGAGTAGTGTATTGAAAAGGAATGATGATAATCGATGGAGTTGTCTTGTTCTTGATTTTAGAGAGAAAGGTTTTGGCTTTTCCCTATTTAATATGATGTTGGGTGTTGGTTGGTCATAAATGGCTTTTATCAGATTGAATTACAGTGTTTCTATACCTATTTTCTTGATGCTTTTTTATCATATAGATGTTGGATTTTGTTGAAAGCTTTTTCAGCCTCTGTCAAGATAGGTTTTGTCCTTGTTTCTGTTTATGTGATATATTACGTCTATTGATGTGGGTGTGTTGAACCATCCTAAGATAGTGCCTACTTGCTCATGATGTATGATTTTATTAATGATTTTTTTGCATTCTATTTACCAGTATCTTGTTGGGAATTTTTGTGTTTATGTTCATTTAAAGAGATTTTCTTTTTTAGTTGGGTCCTTGTCTAGTTTTGGAACTAGAGTAATACTAGTTCCTAGGAAATAGTTTGGTATTATCTATTGTGATTTTGCCTTTTTCATTTCTAATTTGATCGATATGTTTTTTTCTTTTAATATGTTTGGGTAAGGGTTTATCTATTTTATGTATTCTTCCAAAGAACCAGCTATTCAATGTATTGATTCTTTGTATTTTTTAGTCTCAATTTCATTAATTTATGCTCTGGTTTTTATGATTTTCTTCCTTGTACTAGGTTTGGGTTTGAACTGTTTTTGTTATTCTGATATCCTAAGGTGCATCATTAGCTTATTTTTGATCTTGCCTTGTTTTTCTGATGTGAGCATTCTCATCAATAAACTTGTTCTCATTAAAGGATTTGTATGTTTTATTAGCATTATTGTTTGGTTATAGGAATTGTTTAATTTCTGCTGTGGCTTAGTGAGTGTTCATCTGTTATTTAATAGTGATGTTTTTATAAATTTTCTCCAGTTTCTTTTGCAATTGATTTCTAGTGTCAGTGCACTATGATCAGAAAGTACACATGAGCTTAATTCAGTTCTTTTCTATTTTTAAAGCAGGCTTTATCAACTAGTATGTATATGTGGTTGATTTTGAAGGAAGTTCATATGCTGCGGAAAAGAATGTATATTATTTAGTAGTAGGGTAGACACTGTATAGTAAGTCCATCTGGTCAAAGATGTGCTTCAGCTCTGATATTTAATATTTTTAGTTGATCTATTTGTAAAAATGGTGTATTGAGATCACTCACTATGATTACATTGGTGTATATTTAATTATTTATGTCCAATAGTGTTTGTTTTATGAAGTTAGGTACACTAATATTCAGTGCATTATATTTAAAACTGTTCTCTTCTTGTTGAATCATTCCCTTCTCTAAAAATGTACTGACATTTTTTGCCTCTTCTGATCAGTTTTATCTGAAAGTTTACTGTAAGAATAAAATTCCTACCCCTGCTTTCTTTGAATGGTGTTTTACATCCTTTAATTGTTTATGAATTTCTTTTTTGAAACACAAATCAATTGCTAGCAAACACAAATTCTGATAAATATTTTGAAACACAACCAGCTTAGAATAAACCAAGGACTCCTGGCCAAAATGAGGGGAAATTTAAATGCTATTAAGAAACTCACCAACATTAGCCAAGTAGCTGCATTGTCAGGAGGTATCAAAGACCTCTGCTTGTACTTGCTATTAATCTAGAAAGGGGCAAGATAAATAACTATGGTTGTTACCATGGCCAAAGTCACTCCTAACATCTCTGTAAGGACAGTTAAATGAGACCAAAGTGCATATTCAGTTATAGAGGCCATGCTGTAGCACAACAAAATCATCTTTTTGTAAATCACAGTTAACTAAAACTTCTCTAGGGGGCTTCAGAGTAGCACAAGCACTTTTATTCCGAGCAAATCACAACTGATCTCTAAAATCTCTTATTCCAAACTTTTGTCAGAAAATAGTCAAGAACTTTCACCTCCAGTTTGGCTCACAAAGAAGCCTTGGAATGGCTTGAAGTCCCAGATGGCTCACGTAAAGCCCCAAATATGAGCAAAGGAAGGAGGAGGGATAGTGACTCTGTAGGATGAATTACCTCTAGCTAAATACTGCCTTAGGGGGTATTGTCTTGTCCCAAAATGGGATGGGTGCTCCCTGACCAAACTGAGTGCTCCCTGGGGTCTTCAAGGAGAAGAGTTTACATTCATGTGTTGAAGAGGATGCAGCTTGGGCAGGCCCCTCATCCTAGATTTTCCCATCATTCTTCCTGTTACACTCTCTCGTAGGAGAACTTGGTAATACAACTGGTTTTATTTGGCTTCAATCACTTATGAGTCTGTTTCCCCAACACCTATCGGCCTACTGTGCTCTAACCTTTATTTCTAACTGCCTATAGACCTCTTCTGAATAATTATGGATTCTCAGATTTAATAATCATCAATCCAACTTTGTCATCTTGATCCTAAACTTAATTTTTCCATACTCTGGAGGTACATAGGAGCTCAAACCAGAAATCTGAGAATCCTTCTTTATGTCTAGTTCCATATTAAATCAATACTGTTTTAAATTTTAATTATTATCTCTCCACTTTCTTCTCCTTTCACCATCAAATTTCATCCGATCTCCTTGCCTTCCATCTGGACCTTTGCATTCATCTCCCAACCTTATCAGACATATATAAAGGATTCTGAATGCAGACTAATCACTCCACTTTCTATAAATCAGTACGAAGTTCAAGCACTTTACCCAGAGTACATAATCTGACTCCCACCTCTTTCTTCCAGCCTTGACACAGTCTCTTACACAGCCCTCACCTCCGTACTAGCGAGCCTCCTTTCTGCACCTGCTTATTCTTGCCTGCCCTCTCTAATCTCTTAACATAACCTTCATCTACTTACGGTTACCCCAATTACTCACCTCATAATAACCACTCACTCATAAATTTGTGTACCCTTCCAAGCATTGAAAAGAGATGTATATTTTCACTCCTTTCTGTCTCTAACCGTAAGCACAGTGTCTGGCTTTTGAAATGGGCTTGAGGAATATTTCCTACATAAGGAATGTTGGATTTACTTTACCATCTTGTTTTCAGATAGGATTAGGAGAATGTTTCACATTTGTTGAATTTTATGAGTCACCAAAATGTCTCAGGCTTAATTAACTTCAAAAGCTACTCTTCTCTTTAACATAAATATTACAGAAATCTAAGCTTCTGTCCAATTTTTGCAGAAAGTATTATGTTTGCCCTATTTGTTATCCCAATAAACTTCTAGGAGTCTCAGGATTCCTATCTTTTAGAGATCCTGCAAACTTGTTCTATTCTTTGTGTGTGTGTGTGGTACTGAGGAGTGAACCCAGGGCCTTCACACTGAACTATATTTCCATCATTTTCATCTTTTATTTTGAGATGGGTTTTCAATAGTTGGTAAGTTTCCTAGCCTGGGGTTGAATGTGCAACCCTCCTGCCTCAAACTCCCAAAGTGCTGAGATTACAATCATGTACCCCTATGTCCAGCTGCCTTTCAACATTCTAGATGACAATCTACTATAACCCATAGGAAATAATGCAAATGTGGACATATTTGTGTGTGTATGTATGTAATACCAAGCAATACTATCAGTGTATAATAAATTTGCAATACCATTTTAAATGTTCTATTTTATTCTAGTAGAGTTGCTTTTATTTTTAAAAATTAGACTATGGATCATAAAATTGATTTATGGCCCACAAATATGTCTCCTGTTTATAAAGCATTACATAAGAACTATGTTTTTTTCAAACATCAGAGTTGATAAGAATTAATGAAATCATTACATTGAATATCAGAAAAATCTGCTTTCAGACAAAAATTGTTACTCCATAACACATGTCAATTTATCAACAAAACATATATATTTACATAAGAACCTAGCTCTAAATATATAATGTAAAAATATATGTAAAGCTGTATACATAATACATATGATTATATATATATATATATAGAGAGAGAGAGAGAGAGAGAGAAAGAGAGAGGGAAAGCAAGAGAGAGAGAAGAGGGGGAGCAAAAATTAGGAATAGAAAGGAACTCTTCAAACTTGGTAGGAGTCATCTATGGAAAAAATCTAGTGTCATACTTGATAGATTAAACACAAAACAAGATATCATCTATTTGTGCTTTGGTTTGTTTTCCTGTTGTTTTTGGCAGGATCTTACTATATAGTTTAAGCTAACCTCAAACCTGCTAGGTAGTCCAGGCTGGCCTTGAACTGGCAGTGATCCTCCTGACTCAGCTTCCAAGTGCTGGGATTACAGGGATGCACCACCATGCTTGGTAAGATATCTTCTCTTGGACTTCTGTTGAGCATGGTACTGGAGGTTCCACACAGGGCAATTAGGAAAGAAAAATAAGTAACAGGCATTCAGATTAAAAGCAGAAGCAAAACTGTCTGTAAGTGACATGATCATATATATGTCCTAGGGAATACATATGTACACATAAGCGGCAGTAAAAAAGAGTTTATTATTGTGGCAGGGGACAGAATCAATATATAAAAATCCAATGATATTTTTTACATACTAACCAGGACAAATCTGAAAAACAAACTCAGATTACAATTTTACATGCAATAACATCAAACATAACAAAGTAAATGGATGTGGTGACACATCTAATTAGGAAGTTGAAGCACAAATATGTCTTCAGCTCAAGTGTCTGGGGTCAGCCTGGGCGACATAGCAAGATCCCATCTCAAGAATAAGTGAATAAAATAATCAGGAATATATTTATTAAAAGATATGCCAGACTTGCACATTAAGAACTATGAAACATTGCTGAAAGACATTAAAGAATACTTATATAATGGCCTGGGATTTAGCTCAGCAGCATAAATGCCTGCCTGGCAAATTTTCAATCCCTGATACCAAAAAAAAAAAAAAAAAGAATACTTATGTAAGTTCAAAGGCATCCTTGATCCTTGTTCATAAGTTTGAAATGTAAACATGATAAATTGTGCTGTTCCGCAAATGTTGATTTATAATGCAACATGATTCTTATAATTTTATTAAAAGATCAACTAATCCTTAAATACATGTAAAGGACAATGTAAAGGACACAATATTTCAAACAATTGTTTTAAAAAAATAGAGAATTTAAGCTTTCAATTTCCAAACTTGCTGCAACTGTGCAGTGGCCTATGCCATGGAATTAAGACATAAAGACAGATATGTAAATCTCTGAGAGAGTATTGAGAGTCTAAAAGTAAATGCAAACATCTATGGCCATATATCACAAATATATCCCAAAATAATTCAGTGAGAAAGACTTGAGCATATGCCTAAACAACAGAATGTCCATATGTAAAATAATTAATTTAAAACTCTTAACACTGTATACAAAAATTAACTCAAAGTGTATATAAGATTTACATATAAGAACAAAAAAAAGACTTTTAGAAGATGATGTATGTGTAAATATTCATAATTTTGGATTATGCAATAGATTATTAGCGATGACAGCTAAAGCACAAGCAACCAAGGGGGAAGAACATAAATTGGGCTTTATAAAAATCAATTACTTTTATGTATCTAAGGACATTATCAAGACAGGGAAAAAAAAAGACAACCTACAAAATGACAGAAAATACTTGAAAACCATTTAGCTGGAAAGACACTTTTATCTTGAACAAAGAACATTTTCAGTTCAACAAATAACAAATTATCCCATTTAAAAATAGGCAAAGAATTTGAATAACATTTCTCCAAAAAAAGATAAATGGGCAGTAAATACATGAAAAAAATTCCCAGCATGATTAGTTGTTAGTATAATGAACATCAAAATCATAAAAAGGTACCATGTCACACCCACCAAGATGGCCAAAATAAAAATGAAGATGTGTGGAGAAAACACTCATATGCAGCAGGTGGGAGTAACAAATGATGGAGGCACGCTGGAAAACAAACTGTCAGCTTCTCAAAACATTAACCATGGAGTTACCAAGTAATCAACCTGTTTCAGTCCTAAGGAGAGAATTGAAAACATATATCCACATCAAAACTTACACAGGGATTATCACAGCAATCTTATTTGTAATAGCCCAAAGTGAAAATGAACCGAATTAAAGGATAGAAATAATGAGACATATTAACACAATGGAATATTACTCAACCATAAAATAGGGAAATATTGATATGCTCTACAATGTGGATGATACCTGAAAACATGCTTTCATGCTTGTGAGAGACATCAGATGCAAAGTTTACACACTGTTGACTTCACGTGTGTGAAACATCCAGATTCAGCAAGTTTGTAGAGACAGTGATGTCCTGGTACGGGAGAGGAAGAAGCAGGAAGGGTGCTGATGGGTATTCTTTCAGCATTAATAAAACTTCTAGATTTAGATGGTGGTGATGGTTGTTCAACTCTGAGGTATACTAATAACACTGAATAGCAGATTGTAAAGAAGAATAAATAAAATGAGATGTTTGCCTTCTTAAATATTGCCTTAGAGATTCTTAGTTAATTAGTAGTAAGGGGACCCAAAAATGCCAGATTATTTTGTAGCACATACTATTAGCCACAATCTACAAAACAATATGTTGAAATTATTTATTTTATTAATTTAAACATTCACTTTTGAAACCAAAAACAATCTAGTTGCATTTTTTTAAATTCTAATCATATATAGCCATGAAGACTTCAGTAGACTTTGTAGGTCAGGTCTCACATAGGATTCCCTGCTGATAAGAGGTTAATTTAATTTAAAATTTTTTTTTTACTTTGAAGAGAATAAAACCAAATGAGATAAAACAAAATGGGGTCAGTCAAAACAAAAGGGTGGACATAGTACATAACTTAAAACCAAAATACAAGGTTATCAACAATGGTTACCATAATGCCTCTTGTTATCTTCAGAAGAATTGCCATATCATCAGGCATAATAAAATTGAACAAAACAGTACAGAACAAAATCAATAAAAACAAAACATTGGAAATATTATAGGATTTCAAAAGCTAGTAGTCAAACCAGAATGGGTATCATAGTGAATCTTATTGTCTTCAAAGTAATTGCCTATACCCTCAGACTTAATACTGTCAAACAAAACAGATTTGAATAAAATCAGTCAAAACAAGACAGTGAAAGCAATACAGGGCTTCTAATTAAGTTAATAGGAAGTCAAAAATGGTTGCCATAGTATATCCTGCTATCTTTGGAGTAGCTGCCCATGCCATCAAATCTAGTACAAGTAGAGAAACTGGAACAGAATATAACCAAACTAAACAGAGCGATGAAAACAATATGGGTTTCAAATCATGATAGAAGATTAACAATGGCCACTGCCTTCTCTTTTTAGACAGTTTCTCCCCTTTCATTTTCATAGGATGCATTGTACATTTTGTATCCCACTAACTCCTTTAAATTAGGGAGGCAACCCGCTATACACCTAAGTGATTCTGAACCTTTTTACCCCTGAGCATGATCTCAAGTTGTATCCATTTTCCTCAAGGTTTTCCTTCCTTATAGCTGAGTATTTCTCCTTTGTATAAAAGTGTCATGTCTTTCCAACCAATCTGCATCTGATGGACAAGCTACCCCCATTTTTTTTTTTTGGTTCCCTGTCACATAGAGCATTGTTTTCTCATCTTTGACTTTCAGTCTATAAACCTTCTTTCAGTTTAAATATTTCTTATATAGAGCATCTCAATAGACCCTATCTCCTGATCCACTCTGCCTATGATTCTTTTTATTGATGAATCGAGGCCGTCTATATTAGTGATTATGGCCAACCTTCTCTGCCTCATCTCTACCATGCTATTTTTCTGCCATTGGTTGTCTACTTTTCCCCTTCATTCCACTGTCTTCCCCATTTAGTGAGCCCCCTCTGCCACTGTTCCTGAAACCATGGTTGTTTTTCTCTCTTTCTAGAATGTCCTTCAGTATTTTTTGTAGGGTTGGATTGGAGGTCACAAACTCCCCCACTTCCTCTTTGTCATGGAAGCATCTTGTTTCTCCATTAATTTTGAGAGATAATTTTGCAGGGTACATCAATCTGGGTTGGAGGTTATTTCCTTTCAGGACTTGGAATACTTTACTCCAAGCTCTTCTTGATTTAATGGTTTGTGTCTAGAAGTCTGTCATGATTCTGATGGGTTTTCCTTTATAGGTGATCTGTTTCTTTTCTCTGACAGCTTTTAATATTCTGTTCTTGTGTTGAATCTCTGGGATCTTGATTATTGTATGTCTGGGTGTAAATCTATTTTGGTTATAGTGGATTGGAGTTCTGTATGTCTCATCTATCTGAATATCATTTCCTTTTCCTATGCTTGAGAAGTTTTCTTTAGTTATTTCTATAACTAGCCTTTGTATTTCATTTGTGTTTACCCCCTGCTTCTTCACTCATATTTTTTATTCTTAAGTTATAGATCCTCTTGTCATCTTCTAACCTTTGTATTGTTATTCCTGGTTTCTTGTTATTTTTAAGAGATCTTTCCTTTCTCAGTCGCAAGTTGCAAAGCTGTCTTCAAGATTTGATAGTCTATCTTTAGTTTCTTTCAAGCAGATTTCCAGCTTTCAATGGAGTTTTTAATTTCCTGGTAATCTCTTTGAATCTGTTTCATGTATTCTAATTTTTTTAAATATTCTTCATTGATGGTTTCTCTTCTTTTTCTATGCTCCTCTATTCTTCCATCTGTGTCTTCTTGAGAGGTGCTTAGCATTTCTTTTATTATTTTTCTTATATCTTCCTTTACTTGTAATTGTATTTCTGTTTTAAGTTCTTTTAGTTTCAGAAAGTTGTTTCTTTATGTCATTTGCTGTTGCTTCAGAAACTGCAGGTATGAGACTCCCGATCTCTTCCATGTTTACCTCTCCTGGACCAGTACTGCTTCAGTTGGAGGCCAGAGACTGTCTTTTGCTTTTTCCTCTTGACATGTTCCTGGTTTTGTCCAGACAAGTGGGTAGTGGGGCCCCCGGCACTTCCTGCATTGGTTATAATTACTCTGAAGAGTGGGTACTTGGAACTTCCTGTATTAGTTATAATTACTCTGAAGAGTGCTGGCTAGGGATTTCTGCTGTTTGCTGCTTTTCACAGTCTCCTGGTGACTACTGGAGTGTAAGCAGGAACGGGGCTAGATGGCCCCTCCCTGCCAAGCTTGTTAACCACAGGGAGTCTTTACCACATTAGTTTTGTATGCTGTGCGGGCAGGGTTGGTTAGGGATAGCTTTAGGAAAGCCTTGACTTTGGCTATTGGACCGGGCACAGGGGTGGAACTTAGTCCAAGCAATTTCTACCAGTCTGCTCCAAGCTAGGAGTGGCTGACTGAAGCCGGCTGCAGTTCTGATTCTGGGCTTATCCTGCCCAACTCCAAAATGGTTCCTGGCCAATGGTCCACTCCATGGGAGGAGTGAGTCCCCACACTCACTGCCAGCCAGTACAGGTCTCTGGTCTGCTGCTCCCTTCCACTACCACGTCTCCCCACCAAGGCCTTCGGGCTTGCCAGCTGCTTGCTTCACTGAAACCGTGCGTCTCCAGATTCCGGTGGTGCTTCTCACACAGTGGGACTGGCTCTGGTGAAAGTGCATCCCTGGCTACCGCCTTATGTTTAAGTTTTTTTTGTTGTTGTTTTTTGTTTTTTATTGTCTCTGTGGGCTTTGATTCTCACTTTAGTTTCTTCCTGGGCCAAGAGGACCCATTTGTTTCCTTCTGGTCTTCTCCACAATGCTGTATTTCAGCATCTGGGCTATTTCTCTCAGAGAGGCTGTGTACTCTGCTGCTTACTGTTCTGCCATCTTCCGCTTTGTCTGATTTTACTTAATTTGATTTTTAATTTGATTTTAATTTGATTTTATTTAATCTCAACTAAAATAAATATTGAAATCTTAACAGGAAATGCCTTGAATTAATTTCCTTTTCTTTTGAACCACAAGATTTGATGCAAGATTTTCTTTTTTGTTATAAATCTCCATTAGAGGAGGAAAACCTTTCTTTACTTGTCTACAGCTTCCTGAAAGCTGAGAGAAAAAAGCTTTTGGGTTGCTTATAGCTCTGCCATTCTCAGGATTCATGTAAGTCTATAAAATACTAGATACAACACTTAGGACTCAGTTATTTGCAAAAACTTCATTGTAAATATCTGAACAGCAAAATAAAAATAATAGATTGTTAATAATAATAATAACAATAATAGATTGTTAATAATAATTTAAAACCATGATAACTAGCAATGTATCTTAGCAACATGGGTATTTGCATATCCATGTGCCAGTAATTCCTTAAAGTTAGAGATAATCATTGTGGAACTACATTATCACTACTTATCTTAAGGAACCTTTGCTAAAAGAAAAACATAGTTATTGTATGGTAATTCATTTTTTGAGTATTCTACAAACATCATAAAATGTTGCATCTCTTTAAGAAAATTCAGCTTCCTTGATTTACTTGCATTGGCAGAGACAAAATGTGTATCTCTGATTGAAAGTAGAATAAAGAGAAATGGTGGAAGCATAATTACTATAGGCTGAATTTTGTTTTCCTTTCTGGTACTAAGGATTGAATCTAGGGCTTTTATACTAAGCTACTTCCCTAGTCCTCTGAAGTCAGCCTGGGTTATACAGTGAGACCATGTGCAAATTAAAAAAGAAGGAAGGAAGGATGGGAGAGAGGGAGGGAGGAAGGGAGGAAGGAAAGATGGATGGAAGGAAGGAAGGAAGGAAGGAAGGAAGGAAGGAAGGAAGGAAGGAAGGGAGAAGGGAAAGGAAGGGAAGGGAAGGGAAAAGAAGGGAAGGGAAGGGAGAAAGAGAAAAAAGTCAAAGACAGAGAGAGAAAAAAGGAAACAATCTGACAAGTGTCTGGTTTGAGAAACAACCTGCAATCTAGACATAAGAGAATAAAAATCAGTGAGTGAATAAAAGGCAGCCCAAACTAGTCTTTAAAAGTACTCCTTGGAAGTAAAGTATACATTAGTGTATTTGTTACCTTACCCAATAACAATAAACATAGTAAAAATTTACAGTAGTGATTATGTGCTACATATTGTGCTAATCTTACTATAACCTAATAAGTGCATTAATTCATAAGGAGAAATTTAATGCATTGAAAAGCTAATATGTTACTTAATATTTTTCAAACCTGATTTCTTCATCTCTGAAATGGGGATAATTATGATTTAAGAGGATTAAATAATTTTATAAATAAACAATTCCCCTTAGATCTTTGTTGTAAATGGTACGTATTCAAAATATGGCACAACTAGAGTTGGGTGTGGTGATGCATGCCAGTAATTCTGGTACTGAGGAGGCTGAGACAGGAGGATCATCATGAAATTGAGACCAGCTGGGCTACATAGTAAGACCCTGCCTCAAGAAAATGACAAAAAGTGAAACACTCTGTTGTTTTTAAGAACATATTGCATGATCCATTCTACCTTCATGTAAGACATGAATTTCTTTTGGAACGCAGGACACCCTGGACCAGCTGTGCCTCCATCTGTAGGTTACCCAGGAGGTTTGCCTATGGGATACTACAGTGCACAGCAGCCCACTACCTTTCCCTTATACCAGCCAACTGGTGCTACCCATCCTGTCCACTATCAGCCTGGAAAATATGCCACACCAAATCAGCTTGCTCCAGTAACATGGATGCCAGGGCCAACTCCTGTGCTGAACTGCCCCCCTGGTCTGGAATACTTATCTCAGGTACTCCACACAAATCGAATTGTTTTCTTATAAAGTAGGACTACAGGGTTCTAACAAGAAGAGACAAAAGTCTGAGTGGAGTGAATCAGGATGAGTCCCTGATGACAGAGGTCTAATTTATGGAAGGAGCAGTGGGTATAGGGGTGTTTTTAATGGAATGAATGTGGCCTTCCTAATGGAGTAAGATTACCTTTAAGATACTATTCACTACAGCAAGCATATATTCTTTGATAAATCAGCCAGCTCTTTGATTTTTCTAAAGACAAACTGGAGAAAGTATTTTTGTTGTCTGGACAACTCTACTAATATCCATCTGATGCAGATAAGCTAATTTCTATTGATGTTTTTTATTCCATTCAATTTTTAATTTTTTTGTTTCAGTTGACACATTTGTTAATTGATAATCCATTTTTCTTCTAGTGTTAGTTAAATTTGATTTCTTTTCCATCTTCTAACTGCTTTTGTTCTGTCCCTGCAGTTGGATAACATACATGTTCTGCAGCATTTTGAGCCTCTGGAACGTATGTACACCTTTGTTGTGTTCAGCAGTATTCTCTTTAGGTGGAAATTTATGTTACCTAATATCTACTTCCCTCTTTGTATTGATGAGGTTTTAGTGGGTCAAAGAGGTATATGCATAAACCGTTAGGCCTGGGAAGTCTTTCACTTTATCTGATCACCTCACCCTACCCTTTACCCATTCTTCCACCTCCATATTTACCCCTCAGAGACAAATAGAAGAAGTAACCAAGAGATTAAGTGAATTAGCCAGACACATTATGATCAGCTGGTCAGTAGCAGAGCTGGAAATCAATCCATATCTGCTGAATTCTAGTCTACTGCCCTTATTTTGTACAGAAGGAGAAAGGATGACAGTCAAAATGATGCCTGCTCTGAGTTCATCCTTACAGAATACTGACCTTATCCGTACTTTGTGCATTGGCTTGGCTACCACATTGGACTTGGATGTTTCTTGGCTTTTCTTTGTTACAATTAGCTATGACCCTAGTCATTTCAACTTGTTTCATGAGGTGATTAACTTATGCTTTAGTGTGTAATTTCATGTGAATGGTTTTATAATTAAAGATTTCTTAATTCAGATTTGTAAACTTTTTAATGTGAGAAGGCTTTCAAAATCATTTTATAGTGATCTTATAAAATATCCTTGATTTCCAAAATTGCGTAATACTTGTTGTAAGTCATATGAATTTTTCTGGGCATTCTAATCATTGGTGTACATTTCACCTTAAATTTTTAAAAACCTATTTTACTTTAAGCCTTAAGGAATACTCAGATACTTTTCTTAAACAATGACTTCTTGAGACTCATTTTAACTGGTTCTAATTTAAGGAGTTTCTGTCATTTTATCTTTTAGTGGTGACACGCTTTGAAATTAATAACAGATATGATATTAAAAATAACACGGACCAGATGGTTTACGTCGTAA
This sequence comes from Hydrochoerus hydrochaeris, assembly GCA_004027455.1. Taxonomy (NCBI): domain Eukaryota; kingdom Metazoa; phylum Chordata; class Mammalia; order Rodentia; family Hydrochaeridae; genus Hydrochoerus; species Hydrochoerus hydrochaeris. The sequence continues at coordinate 26,958 of PVLA01005465.1, forward strand.
CGGAAGATACAGACGACTTCACCAGAAACGCTTATCGCACACTAAGGCCCTTCGTGCTCCGGGTCTCTGACTGTACAGGCCGCGAGATCATGACAGTGCGAAGACCTTTCCGTTGCACGTGCTGCTGCTTCTGCTGCCCCTCAGCCAGGCAAGAGGTCAGAAAATGGAAGTCTGGTCCTGTTTTTTCCTAATCCAACCCCTTATACATGGTCATGCTCCTTCCAAAACTACTCAAGGAAGGATTTCACGGGCTCTGCCCATCAAATGGAAGGAGATAGCAAGGCGGGAGGAAGCCAAATCATCTCACCAAAGAGAATTCCAGAAGCATTTTTTTCTTGCGGGTTTATGCTCCTTAAGTGCTACTTGATGGCCCAAGCCCAAATTAAGGTTTTTTGGACATAAAGTTTTGTATTTGTGTTTACATAATGCCTGGAAAATGGTATAATTCTCAGTGAACATAATCTATCGCTCTCAACTTCTGGTTTGTAAATATTATTTTTGTAATAAGAGTCTCATATTTAATGGAATCTCTGTTTTTCATTCTTGTTCCCTTTAGATACAGTAGACTTTTTTTTCTGTATTCAAATTGGCTTTTAAATAAAACCTGTACATGCAGTCTGCTGAGATTACAGGCAGCCAGGATAGAGAAAAGCAAATAAAAATGAGAAACTTTGTCCAACTTATGAAATTTTTGCCACATGATATGGCACAGATATTTTCTAGTATTTTTGTATTTATTTGTATATGTGTATTTAGTTCAACCAGTCCTATGAGCTCTGTAAATTTTTGTGCCCATCACCAGAATATGCTTACCAAAAAGTGTCCTATTTTATAACCACAGTCCTCTCTTTTCTTCCTCTTCACCTGTTCTTGCAACTGCTAATCAGTGTTACATATCTTTAAATCAGTCATTTTGAGAACGTTATGAATATCAAGTATTATACAGTGTATTAATGTACCTCAGCATCACATGGTACCTCCATTAAGATGTGCAGTTTTTATGTATCAGTTACAATAAATTTAATTTAAATTTATGAAAGGATATTATAAACAATTACATAGTACATACCCTTTCAGGATTAGTGTTTTTAACCCACAGTAATTACACTGAGAGTCATATAAATTGCTACATATATCAAAACTTTATTCCTTTTTATGGCTGAGTAGCATACCATGGTATGATTTTTAGTAACTTATTTTTATGTCTTTTGATTTTTTTAAGCTCATATATTTAAATTTGTATGAGATGTTGGTTCTAGGAAACTATCAAATTTCTATGTTTGTGTATTGGTGTATATATGAACATCTAGAGTTCACAATACATAAAGCTGTGGCAGATGAGAATGACCACACATATAATTTTTATTATATAATACTGTTATATTGTTGCTAACCTCTTACTATGCCTAATTTATAAACTATACTGTATTACATATATATATATATATATATATGGAAAATATAGTATATATAAAATTCAATACTGTCTGTACTTTCAGGAATCCACTGAGGGTCTTATCTCCAGTGAATGAAGAAGTTTAACAAGTTTCTTTTTCTTTTTTTTTCCTTTTTTTGTTGTTACATTGTCATTTTCTGAAATCTGGTTTTACCTGACTTACTGCCTAAGAAGTTAGCTTATTACTATTCATGGATTGTGTCAGAAAACATGTGACTCCAAGATTGGAGACAAAAAACATTGATAAAGCACAACAAGAAAAATGAGTATTTGTTTGTATAGGTTCCTTTTTTCATATTTATTTAGGTTCATTTTTTCACATATTTATTTGCTGTTTGTTCTTCTTCATCTGAAACTTTAGAACTTTGTTCCTAAGTTCTAAAGGGTTGAGTTAGGGAAGCTGTGTATGCAGGTGATATTGTACATGCAACTAAAACTGCTGATCTTGGACAATTTGCCATTTTATAGCAAGTGGTTATGTTTAAATTAATTTATTGGTACATTTTTAACATACATAATAATCATATTCACAAAGGGAATTTGTACCTGTACATAGTGTATCTTAATTCTTTTCTTTCCCATTCCCCTCCCTTCTCTTTAATCCTTTCCTTCTCTGTTTACAAAAATTTGTTTCCACTGTTTCCCTTCCATTCATATCTCTCTATCTACATCTATATTTATATATACACATATACCTATTCCTTTTCTTCTCTTCTGCCCTATCTTGTTTCCTTTCATTTGAACATTTTCTGCAGCCTACTTCCTCCATTGTGGTCCTTATTTACTCTTTGGGTTTCTCATACAATAGAAACAATCCAATATTAAAACATGTGTCCAATTTATTTCATTTAAAATTATCCTCCAAGGTACATTCATTTACCTACAAGTGTCTCAAGTTTATTCTTACTGTGGTAGAGTAGTACTCCACTGTATAACCATCCACTGATGGGCATATGGGCTGTTTCCATGATGGGCATATGGGCTGTTTCCAAGATTTAGCTATTATGAATTCTGCTATAAATATAGACTTGCATATATCACTATGGAATGATGTTTTTAATTCTTTCAGGAAGATACTTAGAAGAGGAATAGCTGGATCAATGGAACCTCTACTTTTAGTTTGTTTTGTTTTGTTTTGTTTTTAGGAATCGTATTAATATCCAGAGTGGTTGTACCAATTTACACTCCCATCAACAGCGGAGAAGTGTTTCTTCTCCTGCTCCCCAGCCTCACCAGCATTTGTTAGTGATTAATTTCTTGATGGTAGACACTCTTTCAAGAGTGAAATGGAATTTCAGCATTGTGTTAACTTGCATTTCTTGAATGACCACTGATGTTGAACATTTTTTCACATATTTATTTGCTGTTTGTTCTTCTTCATCTGAAAAGTAGTTCGTTTCAGCAGTTACAAAATTGGAAAAAACTTTTTATCAGCTATTCCTCAGACAAAAGATTAATATCTAGAATATTTAAAGAGCTCAAAAAATCAGACTCCTAAACTTAAAGACCCAGTCCAAAAATGGGCATCTCAAGCAAGCAGTTATTAAGCCATTCTTTGTCCCAAAAGAAAACATGACCTCAGCCCTCAAGGCTACTTGCTAAACACAAACATGAGGATGCATAGAAGACTTTTCTCCCAACATTGGTTTGTTTCATCCTCAAATGAATATATACACATCAAAGTTGTGTACCCATGTCACTGTGTGTATGGATGTGCACGACTTCCTTACTCTGTCATTACTACATTTACAGCTGGAAGTGCAGTGTCCTCCTGGAATCACCATAGGCTTTGTGGCAGAACACTGGAACCTGTGCAGAGCAGTCTATAGCATCCAAAATGAGAAGAAAGAAAATATGATGAGAGTGCGGGGACCGTGCTCAACCTATGGCTGTGGGTCAGACTCTGTTTTTGAGGTAAACATTGTGCAAATGGTTCTACTATTTTTAACTGAGAGACTTCAAAGTAATGTGGGTTTAGATAATTTTATGTGAATTAAAGTAGCATGAAGAGTTCATCAGTAGACACCAATTCATTTTTTAAGTCACTCTTAGTGGATTGTTCCACAGTCTTCAAAATGTGGACTACTTTATTTCAGTGCTTGTTATAGGTAAAAAGGAACATTCAAAACATTGAACTTTTTTGAAGTAACCTAACTTGATCAATGTATTATATTTTTGTTCATACTTACTTGAAGAACATTTTTCCAAGTTTTCAGGGTGGGAATAAAGATTCTGTGCAAGTGCCCATCATATCACAGAACACATGCAGCAAAAATTGTTTACTTGCATGACAGAAGTCCATCTGCCTCTCAAAAAATGGGACAACACTGAAATATGAATAAAATTCACAGTAGGTTATGCTGTAATATTTTCTCTAAAGTTCTTTTGTCTTATCAGAAGGGCTACAAAATGATTGCTTGTTAATATACAAGTCTGACAAACAAAATCCCTAGAAATATTTCCTGCTTTTGTCAAAGATCATTTTCTTGCAATTGCTTTTTCATGTATATTTCTGTGACATCCAAGAAAAGTGTCAGGAGCTCACTTTTAGCAGAAGGCTTTTCTATTCTGATGTAAGATCACAGAGTAGATCTGACCCACAAAAGATTGATGTGTAGCATACGGTACCATGCCTCCATACTTCGGCTGATGGGTTTCCCTAGTGTGGTGGGTTAATGAATGGTCAATTTATGACACCCAGCTGAACTAAATCAGCATGGTTCTGGTTGTGAAAGGCCCACCTGAGGATTGTTGCCAATAGCATGGAAGGAGAACTGGAGGGGAAGATGGTGTGCTGCTGAGTCTCCTGGAGAAGCTTGTTGTGCTGGTTTTCCTGATAAGAACTCAGATGTTATCATCAGAGGAACTTGGATCATCACTGTCTCTGAGGATGGCTGCTGTTTTCTTCAAGGGAGCTCTGAATCTTACCTTGAGCATTGCTTCCTGGCTCCAGTGCACATCTCTCAGCCTGCTGGCATAGACTCTTCTTCCCAGTGTCTCAGACTTTGTATCTTCCATCACTGACCTTTGGGTCTTCCCAGTGCAGACACTTGATAGAGACTTGCATGAGACATTCTTGTGGGTCCTAGGCCTCCAGCTGCACTCATGTGGGACATTACCATGGGCTCATGGTCTTCTGCTGGACTCATGCAGGACATTACTGTGGGATCCAGACCCTCAGCTGGATTCTTTGGGTCTCTAGTATGTGATCAACAGGCCTCCCACACTCTTTTGCAATTGACTCTTCGTGTGAATATTATGTAACAATCCTATAAATTATGTGTCTTATATTAAATATTTTCTCTTGTACACCTTGACTACAACACCTAGATTGGAAGTGACTTTCTTCCATTGTGCAATTCTCAACCTTTGCTATATGAAGACTTAATAATCAGTTCAAATGATATCTTTTCTGACAGGGTTCCCCTTAATAAATCATTTGAAGATGAAGAAAGTGCACTAGCCTGAGAATTGCTAAGATACATCACAGCTCAGTTACTAACCAGTTTCAAGATACTCGGTCCTTTGTGCCCATGATTTGCTTATTTAAAATTAGGCAATTAGCATATTCATTTTCTACCTACTGCATCTAAGTTGAACTTTAAAACATGTACTTTAGTACTTTCCAATTATCATACAATCATGTTCTTGTCATTGTAGGTCAAATCCCTGGATGGAGCATCCAACATCGGCAGTATTGTTAGGAAGTGGAATGGTTTGCTCTCAACAATGGGTGATGCTGACCATTTTGACATTCACTTCCCACTAGACCTGGATGTGAAGATGAAAGCCATGATTTTTGGAGCTTGTTTCCTTATTGTAAGCCTTTGTTTTTGAATAATCCTAGGACAATCACTCTTTCTGATGAGACACAGTATAGTATAATAAAAAAGGGATGAAGTTTTGAAACAAGCCAGCTTTTATCTGTGCCACACTTTCTAGACACATACTTTTTGAAATATTTTAACACATGTGAGCCTCAATTTGCTCTTGTATAAAATGGAGATAGAAAACTATAATTTTCAGGATTAGATACTTAGCTATCATATGATTAGAATAGCTAGGAGATATGGGGATAGCTCAATGGCATAAGTGCCTGCCTAACAAGCACAAGGGCCTGGGTTCAATTCCCAGTACCAAAAAACAAAAAAAAAAACAAAAATAGCCAGGAGAGTAGTTAGATTCTGTTAGGCATCTGATGGATATAACTGTCATCAGCTCATATTATTTGTCATTCTTCTTACTTAAAAATACCCACCCTTTGATCTTTAGTGAAATAAAATAATTCTAAAACTGCCATCATTTTCCTCCTTCTATATTGCTTTTTTGTCACTGTATTCCTTAATGATGTGTCATCCTTAGGTTTACCAATTGTTTCTTCCTTTTAATGATGCCATTTTATTAATTGTTCCTCAGGATGCAAAGCTTTCTGTCTACTCTACATTTCCAAATTTGTAATTACATGTACCACTGAATGTCATCTCCATAAAGATTTCATTACATTGATTTAACTAGAATGATAAATTCTCCTGGTGATATATAAATAACAATATTGTATGCCTTATATGTGCATAACTGTCTATTTACACATAATTTATTTTCCAATTTCAGGACTTCATGTATTTTGAAAGATCACCACCACAACGTTCATGAAGATAGAGGAGTGCATAAAATCATCAGTCACGTTCCGATTTTAGTGTGTGCACCACTGAAGCAAGCATGAGATCATCAATTAAGATAGCAAAAATATTTTAGGCTTAGCGTCCACCTTTACTTTTGGCAAGTGTATTTCTCTACTTTTCAGGTTATTTGGAAGAGGATGCTTAGCTGAGGATTTGACGGACAGATTGAAGTTTGAATGGAAGACCACAACCAGACATATGTTTCAACTGATTCTGTTTACTTGGTAGATTAGGGATTCATTTAGAAAAACTATGATGCATTAATTAAGTAAACAGTTCTGACATTCATAGGCAGTGAAATGAAGGTTTGTTTTTTAGACAAAGTACTATGGTTTCTATCTATAATCCTTTCTCACCTCTATTCTTTATCAGCATGTCTTGTGATAGAAGACAAATTTGATTCCTGGTGAAAAGAATTTTTTTAAAGCAAAAGAGCAGAGAGATATATTATGTTTTATTATACAAGAAAACTTTATTGCACACAAATTTCAAACTTTTACAAACTTTGCAAAATTTTTGATGGAAAATCTGCCTTAACTATGAAATAAAGTATGTGTACTTCACAGTGTTTTAATTCTGCCCTCAGATTTTCTCAGCTATGGCATGGATAAGCAATAGCTGCCTATGTATAAAGGTAGAATCAGACTGCCAGGAAAATAGCTAACCAGAGCCACAACCAGTTGAGATCTCAGCATCTTAGGGACATCAGTACCTTTATATGAACCTTGCATTTAACACATTTATATAGAATACATTTACACACAATACATTAATCTTTACTGGTAATATATGAAATATATTGAGCCAAATCTCTGACTTTCTGTAGTCAATTGTTTTGGTTTGTTTTGTTCTTTCAAAACTCCTGGTGACCACCAGGCTGTTCTAAGGCAAGAAACTGAGCTGTTTTTCCGTTTGAAATGTGGTTTAGTGTAGCACTTTATAAAAGCGAAAGCTACCAGTTATGCTAATGCTTAGCTGCTTTTTGTTTACATGTTAGAGAAGAAAATAATAAACCGCAGAAAACATGCTACTTCTGTGTGATCTAGAGTTTATCCTTGAGAATTATGTGAGATCAACAGTGTTAAAGTATCAGTTGTGCTGATTTCTATGAACTCATTTAAAACATAGTGCATAAGTAAATGCTCTCTAACTTCCCCTACTGCACTTTAGCCTTCTATGTAGATGTAGCCTGTGTTCTGTAAACACAGCTGGTAATTCGATTGGAATGTGTTCTACAGCTCACTACATTTCTAAAAAGCATGAATCTTCTCGAGGGGGTTATTTTGAAATAAAAGCCCTAGTCCACAGGTCTTTTCGAAATGAAAGAAAGGTGCTTCCTTTTAAAATTATACTACTTTTTTATGATAAGAGTTGTTTTATTTAGTTATTTGTAATATTACTTTTACATGCTGCTACTAGCTGCATTTAAACAATGTAAAAGCTGCTGCTTTCTAAAATAAATGCCTTATATTTGAAAATACAATCTTAGATGTATTTCCTATAATGTTTTGATGTTTTATATAGAAAATTTGGGATTGAGAAAGTTTATAAACTTTCTATTTTTACTTGCTTATAGTCCTATATTTGAAGACTTGCATAATACTTATAGTATAAGAAAGACAGAACATTTTAAATTTGTTTAATGTTTTTATTATATTAACATGTCTTTTATGGTTACAGTTTTTTCTTTAGAAATAATACCATGTCTTATACTTTGTGCTTTAATTCACAAAATAATTTCTGTATTTTAAATGGCATTTCATTGTGTAATATTTATCAAGTTAACTGGTAAGCAGAAGCTGTCCCTCAAAATTGTGTGTTCCCATGTTTCTTCATGTGTTCTGGATTTTAAATAAATTTAGTATGGTTAATAGTGAAATACTCTTATTTTTGGAGTTTTAGTATTTTTCTAAAGGGACTTCTGAAATAATTTATTAGTCATTAACTTCATTCAAGGTCCTTGCTTTCTGTTATGGTTTGGGTTTAAATGTTCCCCCAAAACCTAATGCAGTCATGAGGGGTGGGCCTTTCAAAAGCAGCTAAGTCTAATGTTGGCAGTGTGAGTGCTGCATCTGCCCTGGGGCAGGTAGCTGGCATACAGTATAAGGGAAAGAAGGAGGTGTACTCTCCCCTCTTACTCCTTTCCCTATTGTTGCTCATCACGAATGGTTGCCCAGCCACACCACCCTGCCTAGGAGCCAGCTGACTATGACTGTAACCTCCACAAATTGTGAGCTAAATAAACCTTTCCTTCCTCCATTTTGGGTGTCAAGTATTTTGTGTCAGCAATGAGAGAAAAGTAACCAAGACACTTTCTTTTTTTAAATTTTATTTAAGGGGAAAAAAATGAAAGAGTAAGAGGGTAGAAATAATACATAATTTCAAAAAAACAGTAAGAAATCACTAGTTGATAATTACATATTTTCCTCTTAGAAGTAGTTGTTCAAGTTATAAAAGTAAAGCGTACAAAGTGGACATTTAAACAGTGAGACTGCAATCAGTGCTGTTCATCTATCCAACAAAAACTTAGTGATATGGTTATCAATCCTACACACTTAAACATACATGGAGTTATATCCTTTAGAATACTTTCTTTTTCTTTTTTTTTACAATAACTATAATCAAGTCTCATAAACTGTTTAGAAGTTCTACACATGTATAAGTCTCTACATGTATACCAAGCCTTTCTGTATTAGAGGGAAAAACAAATCAAAACAAGTCATCAAAACAAATTCCTAGAAAAACATGAAATGAAAAGGACAATACTAGGTGATCTATGGTAGTTACTATGATACCTTGTTATTTTCAATAAAATTGTCTATATCATGAGGCATAGTATAATTGAACATAGCAGTACATAGCATTATTAATAAAAACCAAACATTGGAGACATTATAGGACTTCAAAGGCAGTTAATAATCAAACCAGAATGTGTATCCTGTTGAATCTTGTCATCTTCAGAGTAGTTGCCTCTACTCTCAGACTTGATACTCTCAAGCACACCAGATTAAAATAAAATCAGTCAAGGCAAAACAGCAATATAGCCAATCTTCTCTTCCTCATCTCTGCTATGCTAGTTTTCTGTCATTGTTGTTTACTTTTCTCCTTCATTCCACTCTCTGCCCCTTTCATTGAGGCCTTTCTGCCATTGTTCCTGGAATCCTGGTGATTTTCTTCTCTCCCTCTAGAATGTACTTCAGTATTCTTTGCAGGGTTGGATTGGTGGTCATGAACTCCCCCAGTTCCTCTTTGTTGTGGAAATATCTTGTCTCTCCATTAATTTTGAGAGACAGTTTTGCAGGGTACATCAATCTGGGTTAGAGGTTATTTTCTTTCAGAGCTTGGAATATTTTTCTCCAAGTTCTTCTTGATTTGATACTTTGCATCAAGAAGTCCGCTGTAATTTTGATGAGTTTTCCTTTATAGGTAATCTGTTTCTTTTCTCTGACCACTTTTGATATTCTGTTCTTGTGATGGATTTCTGGGATCCTGATTATTATATGTCTGGGTGTAGATCTGTTTTGGTTGTAGCTGGCTAGAGTTCTGCATGCCTCATTATCTGAAATCATTTCCTTTTCCTATGTTTGGGAAGTTTTCCTTAATTATTTCTGTGAATATCCTTTGCATTTTCTTTGTGTTTATCCCTGCTTCTTCACTCATGTTTTTTATTCTTAAATTATAAATCCTCTTGACGTCTTTTAGCCTTTGTATTTTTACTTCCTGGTTCCTTGTTATTTTTAAGAGATCCTTCCTTTTGTGATCATACATTGCAAATCTATCTTCCAAACTAAAGTCTATCTTTAGTTTCTGTCAAGAAGTTTTTCCAGCTTTCAATGGAGTTTTTAATTTCCTGATATTCTCTTTGGATCTGTTTCATGTATTCTAGATTTTGTTTATATTCTTCAGCAAAGGCTTCTCGCCTTTCTCTGGATTCCTCCATTCTTCCATTTGCCTCTTCTTGAGGAGTGTCCAGCATTTCTTCTATTAATCTTCTTATATCTTGCTTCACCTGAGTTAGGATTTCAGATTTAAATTTGTCGATGAGGTCTTGGAAGTATTTCTTTATTTCTGATGAGGCCGTGTCTGAAATTGCATGCTTGCTGCCCTCGATCTCCTCTGTATTTAAATCTCCTGGACTTATTTTCCCTGGGTCAGTGGCTGGAGGCTTTTTGTTATTTCTTTGTCTTGTCATGTTTCTGGTTTCCTTCAGACAGGTGTATGGTGGAGGTCTCAAGTCCTTTTCATATTGCTTACAGTTTTTCTGAAGCATACTGGCTAGGAGATTTCTGCTCTCTCCAGTTTGCTGTTGATCTGTGAGGAGCATGCAGGGGCAATGTGGGCAGCCCTTCCCCTCCAAGACAGTTAACCACAGAGTGTCTTCAGCATGTTAATATGTGCCCTGTAGATGTCATAGGTTCAGGACAGCTTTATTCTTGGCTATTGGGTCCCAACCAGGGGCATAGCCCAGCCCAAGCAGATCCCACCAATCTGCTTTGGGGCAGGAGCCACCAAATGATGCTGCTTCAGTTGTTGATTCAAGCCTGTTCTGCCCAAATCCAATATGTCATCTAGTTGGTCATCCTGCTCTGGAGAATCCAGTTCCCATCACTCGCCAACATCCGTGCAGCTCAGTTCACTGATTCCAGTGCCTCCTCCCACCAATGGTCTTGGGCTCTCCAACCCCCACTGTTGGCAAGGATGTGACCTCAGCTTAATTGTGAGTAGCCCGACTCTAAGATGCACCTAGTACAGCAATGGGAGGATGCCCAGCGCCAGCCCTCTGTCCACGCTTCTTCTTTTTAAATTTTTAAAAAAATTTTCTTATTCCTCAGTTTCTTCCTGGGTTATGAGAATTCCTCTTCCTTCATCTGATCTTCTCCATGGTGTTAAATTCTAGCATCTGAGTTGTTTTTCTCAGAGAGGCTCTCTATCATGCTACCTATCAATCAGCCATCTTCCCCAGGCCTCTGACACTTTCTTAAAGAAAGTTAATACTAGTAAAGTCATTACTATAATGTTGCATAGTAATACCTGGAATTCTTATATAACAAGTTACTTGTAAGTGCTAGTACAGTTATTTATGATCCACTAACTATAATTTTAATATTACAGTACAGGAAAACTGCTAAAATTTGTTACTGTGTCAGTAAAGATACATTTTAAAGCATTGCTTTCTTTTTCTTTTTCTTTTTTTTTTCTCTTTGAGGTAGGATCTTGCTTTGTAGTCCACGTTGGCCTTGAATCTGAGATAATTCTCCCAACTCAGATTCCACAGTGCTGGGATTTCAGGCATATACTGACATGCCCTGCTTTTAAACACTTCATGAGTAGTGATACATTTTTAGAAAGCCCACAGCAATGGTACACAACGAAATGTGTTCCTTCAAATTCTTGTTTCTTAAAGTTCTCTAAGTAAAATATGTGATTTTCATGCAAAAATCCAAAAAGTTTCCATCTTTGAAAGAAATGACTTAAAACACCTTTTTAAATGACCAGATTTTCCAGATACTATATAAATAAGTAGGTTACCAGAATATTTATAGCTGAATTTTCCAGCCAACTAGATGTTAAACTCCAGTATAGAATAAACAGTGATTCCAAGGTATGGAATTTTGCTGCTGTCGGAAAAGCTGGCTCCTTCTTGGGCCTTTTACTGTTATGTTCAATGTTTTATTTAATTTGTATTGAAAGATGCAACATTGGAAAACCTTTGGGTCTGGATTTAATCAGTAATGTCAGATTCAGCTGTGGGGCTAGTGATACCACATGTTTAAGGTGGATCTTTTCCCATAATTTCGCAATGTGTTTTGTATTTGCCTTTAGGCTTTTTAAATTGTAAATCCTGGAAAATAGAGAAGTATAATGATACATCCAAATGTCGACGTGAGGCAGCATACTAGGCTGCACAATACTTAGCATGGCTAATAGTACACATGGTAGGCATTTGCTCAGTATTTGCTAAATGAATAGATGAGGGATATAATTTTGAAATATTTAGTGTAGTAGCCAGTACAAATGTTTATCATCCTTTCCATTATTTTATTCTATCAGCATTCACTTAAACGAGCACCTATTAAGTCAATCATTTCTGGAAGGCAAGAGGACAATACAAAGATGGAAAAATGGATAATTACTCTGAATGGTGCACAAAACACACACCGTTAAGCACTATAATGGACACTTGCCAATGGGGTGTTGGTACATGCTCAAGAGGCCACATCACAGGCACAGTGTCACTTACTAAAACAGGTTAAGGCAGAATGATCATGTTATGGCCAAGGAAATTTTTTGGCACTGGTGGAAGTAAGATGAATTTTATAAGCATACCTGAAAGCAGAATATGCAGTGAATACAATTGAAACAATCAGCTTAGCAAGTTTCAGCAAGCCGAACAGGGATTGACTCTTTATTGCAGTAAGACATGAGCCCAGGACAGTGTGTGCTTCACTTAACACACTTGAAGAGTAGGTTCTGAATTAATGAGTGAAAGCCCTACTATGGGGCTGGGGAATTTAGCTCAGCCGTACAGGAAAATGCTAGTGAATTCAATCCCCGGTACCAAAAATAAGTAAATAAATAAATAAAATAAAGTCCTACTATGTCCAGGACACTGTGCTAGTGTTCAAGGAGATAGGAATGAATACAAAACTCTCTATCACTCCGAAAGGATGAAACAACGTATTACTATACCACAGTGCTAAGTAGCTATTGCATGAAACAAGTACACACGTTTCATTTGATAAATGCTTATTACTGTGTTCTCACAACTATCATGAGGTAAATGTCATTTCCGTTTCTCATAGAAAAAATATGCTTTATCAAGAGATGGTAGGAACAAAAGGAGAGGATGCTAAGCATTTTCTTCTCCCAGCTGTAATATAATTAAGGTAAAAGAAAAAGACTTGTAAAAGATGACATATGACAGCTCCTAAAGGAGGGAGAGAAAATGAGGTGGAATTCAGGTAATAGAGGAGCCTAAAGTGCCAGCAGTCTGACAGTTTCAACCAGAAATCTAAGACCTATTGTCCCAACCCTATGCTCACCGTTGCCCAGGGTAAGTTGATAATGAGTGTCCCCTGTGTGGTGAGGGTCCAGGAGACCCTGGGAATGAGTTGGTGGCTGTGCCTCCACAATAGCGTCTGAGCAGAACAAGCAAATAGAAAATCCTAAAAACATGTTCCAAAGGTACCAGCTAAATGGTTTTCCATTACATTTTCCTGCACTTCTTAGTTCTGCTTCTCAACAAAAGAACCAATCACCAAAATGAAAATGTCTTGCTGCTAAGTTTACCTCAAGATTTAATTCCAGGAAGAAGGACATGCTTCTGGGCACGCATGGTAAGAAATTCACCTCACCATGAGATACATGGGATGGCACAACTTATATCATTGTCACCTATAACAACAACAATGATGATGATAACAGTTACTCCTTTTTGGTGTTTTTGATATCCCATGCATGGTTTTGCATGAAATGTATCAAGCCACTTAATACAACTTAGAAGGTACATACTGTGATAAATCTCATTTTACAAATGAGCAGTGTAAGGTTAGGTATTTTGTACCAGGTCACACAGCTAGCTACATTTTTGATGTTGGCTACACCTGAGACCACTATACCCCATTCTTTCATGTTTGTGTGATGTTTGGATGTTTTGTGTGTTGAAATTTAGAGAATGGAAATGTAGGAGAGTAGTGACATATCACATCTGGTGTTTTCAAGTTTAGGATATGTTGGGAAAATTTGTGAGATTCCAAAGAAATTCTGTCTGATGGGGATCTCTCTCTCTCTCTCTCTCTCTCTCTCTCTCTCTCTCTCTCTCTCTCTCCTCTTCTCTCTCTCTTCTTCTCTGTCCCTTCCTCCTTCTTTCTCTCTCCCTCTCCCCTCCTGCTCTCCTCTCCTTCTTTTCCTCTTCTTTGCCATTTCTCTCTCCAAAAGGTTTGTTTTTTCTCTTTCTAGTGCCCTAGAAGTGCTTCAAATTGAATCCCACTTTTTCTGTTGTTCCCTTAGTTTTCTGTTTCACAGCATGTTAAACATAAACCTCTAAAAAATATGGGCAAATTTAGGTGGTTTTTTTTGAGACAATGTAGTGAAATTGGTACAGAACTTCACAGCAGGTTACTAGGATAACAGTAATAGGTACCATAGTATATCTTGTTTTCCTCACAATAGTTGTTATTTCAATCAGGTATAGCAAAATCAAAGGAAATACAGAACATTATAGAACTTATCAAAACAGAATATTGAATAGAGCAATACCATTAATCAGAACAAAGCAAAACAGTGATAAAAATATTTGCCTTCAAAGAGATGGTAGAAGGAAATCCCCCTTATATACTGTATTGCATATAGTCAACCTCTCAAGAGATGCTCTGATCTCTGGCTCCCACTTGCTAATGGGAGTGAGGGGGATATGTTTGATTCTCAGCCCGTGCACCAGTTGGCTTACAGCCCCTTACCAGGGAGGCGAGCTGGTTGCTTGTTTTCCCAGAGCCCTAAGTTCCAACATGGTTCAGATCTCAGGAGACACTGATGGCTCTTGCCCTGGGGTGGCTGCAGCTTGCCAGGCCACAGCAACTTACCGGGGTGGCGAGCTGGCTGCTTGGTTCCCCAGCTCTCTAAGTTCCAGCCTAGGTTTATGAATTCTCAGCAGCGCTGTTCCCTTCCTTCAAACAGCACAAGTTAAAAAAAAATCCATTTCCTTACTCTATGTCTGCCAGTGCATAACTTTTCTCTAGTTTGCCCTTTGCATTACAGGGTGCCCTTTAGACGTTCTCATTTTCTAGGGGGTGTCTGCTCCAGTGTCACCCTTATTTAAGCCCAAGGTCTCACCTCCTGCTTTTTCAGGTGGGTAAAATCAAAGTTCTCTGGAAAAGAAGATTGGTAAGTCCTTTCAGGAATCCAAAGAAAGTGTCAGCCTCTGCTTAACAGTCAGGTATTTCAGCACTTTTATTTTTAGTCTCCACTAAATTCTTTTACTGTCCTAAAAGCTATGCTTCATATGCAAATATCTTTTATTATTTAGCCAGATTTCCTAGGTGAGTTCCAAGGCGATGTATTTTTAAAGACAGCACACAAACTTCAGTATGAAATATTTAGAAGAAATTCTTTAACATAAATCAAACCAAATAGTTCTGAACTTTCAGATTAGTGTTGTGTGTTAGACTTATATCTTTATTTTCTATTTAAGATGACATTTTTCTCAACACATTATTGAATTCTAGACTATCTTAAAATGTTTAATACTTCTTATACAGCTATTAGGTAAAAAAATTCATTTAAAATGATATAACCCAAGCTTTTGGGAAATTATAGGAGCAGTCACTGCACTGAATAATTTTAGAAAGATGTTTGCTCAAATTATCTTAGCTATTAGTCATTCATTTCTTTGAATTTTAGTTTATTACTAGAGGAAAAAACAGTTAGAAATAGTTTTTACAACTCCTGATTTTGCAGGAATAGGTAAATAGAGGGTGCCGGAGAAAAACAATTAGAATAACAAAATATTTATGTATTTTTCAAACTCTTAATACTCCAGCATCAGAAAGCTGTATAAATGGATGTGCAGCGGGGGGCAGCACCAGCTTGTGGAGTTCTTTGATAAGCTGTGTTTGTTTGTTTTTTTTTTTCGGCAATAAATTATTGTTATTAATCTGTAAGTTTTAAAGACTAGAACAAAAGTACTTTAGAATTAGAAGAACCTTTAAGGTCCACTTGCACTACATCCTAACCTACAAATGGAGAAAAAAAGATCCAGGTCATGTATCCAAAGTAACAGTAAGAATTAGTAGTAGTGGAACCAGTATTAAAAGGATAGATGTCTGCATTTTTTTTTTCATTTCCTTGCCAGCATAAACACTGTAATGCAAAATCTTTTATAACACTGTGTTTTTAGAAAACAAAAATGAAAACCCAGTTTCAAATTCCTGTAATTTCAAAATCATATTTAAGCTCACACACTGTCTGCCCTTTAGTAGACCCATACATTGTGGAAATGCATGAACATAATTACACAATTCATGCTATGCATTAACATATGAAGCAAATACCAATGGGGATAATGCTGCTGTCCTGCTTTCAAATGAGAGATTAATTTTATCAGTGGCTGAAGATATTTCAGAAGAAATTAGACATCAGAATCATTCATTTCAATATGATGGAGAAATCACGAAATTTATTTTTTTCATTGACTTGTTAGATTTATCATTAATTTGTATTCTAAGTCTGAAAGTACATCTTGTCCCTTCAAAAGAAAAAAGTTATTGTGTTTTTTTGTCTGGGGTTGTCATCATTCAGGCCTTTGCAGGCACTCTCATTTGATGGAGAAAAATGTAAAACTGGTTTTCAAAAAGTAGTTTTACAAGCCAGGTACGGTGGCACATACCAATAATCCCAGTACTCGGGAGGCTTAGGCAGAAGGATTGCCCCCAAATTCAAGGCCAGCCTGAGCTACATAGCAAGACCTTGTCTCAAAAAAAAAAAAGAAAAAAAAATATATATATATTTGTAGTTTTACAATTTTGTGATTTTTTTTTTTTTGTACTGGGGATCGAACTTATGACTGCATGCTTGCAAGACAGGCACTTATGCTGCTGAGCTAAATCCCCAGCCCCTTGTGATGATTTTTAATAGTCAAAACTATTTGTTTCAGATAATCATTGA
Source organism: Hydrochoerus hydrochaeris (assembly GCA_004027455.1). Classification (NCBI taxonomy): domain Eukaryota; kingdom Metazoa; phylum Chordata; class Mammalia; order Rodentia; family Hydrochaeridae; genus Hydrochoerus; species Hydrochoerus hydrochaeris. The sequence goes on from PVLA01005465.1 coordinate 43,758, forward strand.
GGCAAATGATGTCTGTGTGTCATAAAAATACCAATTTAAAATAATAAGTGTATATTTAGATGTTTGTTGTTGTAAGCTCAAAAACTTGAAATGTGCGGTCTGTAAACTGACCCTGAGACCCCGACCTCTCCACTTGCGGTCTGTAACTTTGAAAAAAAAACCTTGGTGGCTGCCCTGGGCACACACTTCCCGATCCTCTCCTGGGACAGTGTCGCCGCTGAGCTCAGCTAATAAAGTGCTTCTCTTTCTAATTGTTGAAGTCTGTTGTTTTTGACCACCACATTTGTAGGAAAGCAATTACATATTTTATAAAACAAAAAAATCTATGAATACTATCACAAGAAAATCTAAGTAAATAATATTTCCACATCCCCATCTAAGTTGTCTGTCCGAAAAATGGATATCACATAAGCAAAGACAGAATCAAGCCATGCTTGACTACAGAAAGGGAAATATAGATAATGACCATCAGATAAAATTCCACCCAGACATAATGCAGTCTACTTGTTGTCTGATAGAGTATGTGCCTGACTATGTAGGAATGTTTTATTCAGAAGTCTAGCAACTTAGATGACACTAAGCTCTGAAGCTTGTTCCTAGCCACAGCCAGAGTCTATTTTATGCCCTTGAAATGCTTTGTCATTTTTTGCTCTACAAGTTGTAACTTTCCCGTTGATCTCTAAGGTTCCTGTGTTTGTGTATCTCCCTCTGGTCTATTTGGTCTTTAAAGTTTTCTGTTTATGAGGTATTCCTGCCACTCCTTTGAAATATGGACTCAGGAACTGCCTGGACCTGGAAATCAGGGAGAGACGGCATTGTTTACTTGACAGAATCTTTGTAACTTTCAAATGCAAAATATGTTTTTATTGCCAGTGATTCTTTTCACTGTTGTTGTTGTTGGCATCTGAGGATTGAACCCAGGGCCTTCACACTGAGCTATATCCCCAGCCCTTCATTTTTTTCATTTTATTATTCAGTTAGGATCTTGCTAAGTTGTTAAGTTACCCATGCTGGGCTCAAACCTGGCGACTCTCCTCTACCAACCTCCTGAAGCGTGGGAATACAGGTATGCCACACCACGCCCAGCTATTGCTAATATTTTGATATTATTTTGATGTCGATATTTAATACCTAAATAAGTTAGCTGAGAAGTCAACACAGGAAGGAAATAAAAATCAATTTTATCTTTGTTAAGCTGTTTTAGGCACATGCTATATTCTCTGGCAATGAGATTCACAACATGGTGTAAAATAGAGTTACACTCTCAGTCTCAGGAAAATGTGGAAAAGCAGAGAGGATCCTGGGAAAGACTCATCCTTCTAAAAACTGACTCATACAGACACTAGGAAAATCTGCTCTTTATTGACAGTCTCAATGCAAAAGAGAAACTGAACAAAAGGACTGAGTTACTCATGCCTAGTTCTTTCAAATTCATTCAGTTTTTTTCTATTTTAAAATTAGTATATATTTTGATACATAATGAATATATTCATTATTTTATATATAATTATATATATATATATATATATATATATATATATATATATATACTATCTTGCTCCTTTTTACTTTCCTAACTAGTCCCTTCACCTTCCTTCCATCCCTCCCCACCCTAAATTCCCTTCTCATCACCAGGTAGTCTATCTCCCTGTTTCCTACCATCTGTCTTTTGTTTTGCTATTTAGATATACCAAGTTTCTCATATCAGAGAAACCATGGAATATTTAACCTTATGTATCTGATTTGTTTCACTTCAAAGTCTGGTCTTCTGGTACATGTATTTCCCTGCTAATGGCTTAACCGTGTCTTTCGTTATGGCTGAGGAGTATTTCATTGCACATACATACCGCATTTCCTTCATGCCTTCATCTGGTGATGGACATACAGGCTGCTTCTAAGATTTAGCTGTTTTATCAAACTCATTAGCTGAACAGTGAGGGTACAGGAGGGCTCTGTAAAGCCATTATATCTACATAGAAATGTCTTGAGTGGGAAATTATTATGGTGGAGTTTTTGTTGTCTGCTCCAAGTTATTCTCCCTTTCTTACTTAATAGTACAGCTTTTGATTTCACTGATTCATAATGAAGACTGGAACAAACATAGTATTTCCTTGAAACTAATTGAATAAGCTTGGAAAACTTTTGGCCCATTAGAAGTAAAGCATGACAGCTTCCTTAAAATGAAGCTGACATATATCTTTTGCCTCCGATTTATTCTCTCTTCTTTCCTTTAGATTACAGTGTCAGTGTAATGTCTAGCCCACTACAGCACCTTTACTGGACCATGAGCTACCTCAGGAGTGGAAACCGTGAACTTTATAGAGGACTCAGATTGCTGAAGACTTCTTAGATGCAGTAGTGCTACCACAGAGCTGCCATATACTTCCTAAATTATTTAGTGACAGAGTTTCATGTAAGAAAAAATTACTGATTTGGAGAAGAGAACCATAGGCACAGGCAACAGTGAGTACCTCCAACTTGGTGCTGAAGAAAAGTAGTTATTCTACTTAGGTAAAGATAAAGTCTGATACAGAAAAATAAAAGGACAACTCAGTTGAAACAAAATTCAGAACATAGAGGATGGCTGTCTTGGTTACTTTCTCATCACTGAGACAAAACAATTGATACCCACAACTTAAATTAAGAAAAGGTTTTGTTCAGCTCTGTTTGTAGAGGCTTCAGTCCATTGTCAGTTGGCTCCACGTGGGATGGCAGAGGAGAAACAGTCCATGGCAGGGCAGACAGGAAGTAGTAGCTTCCCTTTATATTTCTTCTGCCAACAGCATCAAAGGAGAAATGGAGGGGAAGATAGTGTAATGTTAATTCTCCTGGAGAAACTTGTCATTCTGGCTTTCCAGATATGAACTTGGCTTTTCTCATAGTGAAGCTTCCTGGTTCCAGTGCAGATCCATCAGCCTCCTGGCACAGATCTGTCATTCGGCTGACACAGACTTTCTATCTTCCACCATTGATATTTGCATTTTCCTGGTCCAGATACTTGATACAAACTTGCATGAGGCATTGTCATGAGGCCTACAGTTGGACTCATACAGGACATTGCCATGAGACCCAGGACCTTCGCTGCATTCTAGTGTGTAGACAGATCTCTAGCATTCTTCTGCATTTGACTTTATGTGTGAATATTATAATATTCTTACAAATTATGTGTTCTGTATTAAACCTATTCCCTTGAAAACCCTGACTACAACACAAATCGATAAAGAAAAAGTGTTGTCTATACATAAAGAAATAGTACTTGACTATAAAGGATAAGTGAATCATTTATAAGGAAATGAATGCAACTGGAAAGCAATGTGAAATTTAATAAATTAGACACATAAACTTTAATACTGAAAAGTTTCTGTCATGAGAAATTTAAAGATGGACAAAGTAAAGAGCAAAATAAGAGAGAGAGAAAGACAGACAAAATGAATCAAGGAAATCTTTTGCAAATAGAAAAGCAGCCAAAATGAGTGGTGTGTTCAAAAGTGGGGGAGGTGGATATTAATAAATTAAGATGTGTCATGAGCGTGTACCCACTCTGTACTATGAATGTAATCATTCTATATTGCAGACATGAACTAAAAAAAAAAAGTAAAAATGAGGGAGGATCAGGCATGATGGTATAAGTCTGAAAAACAAAGAAGAAAAACAGTAAAAGAAAATGGCGGAATGAATCTTGAGACAAAGGTGAGGAGGAGTGAGAGTAATGGAGGAGGAACAAAACAAAATGAATGTGAAGTACATATACTCACCCCTTAGCCTAAGTGTACATGAAAACATGTGTGGTAAAGAAATGTAAAAATTAGAAAAAGAAGTGTTTAACTTCTTTGGGTCTTTACCTGCATTTAAGCTCAATGATGAAAAGCCTACCCCATGACACATGTCTTTTTAATATACAAACAATGGCCAGATACTCATTTTTAAAATGTAGATAAATTATTAAACATAACCTAATTGATTCTAAAGATTTTTTTTATCTTGGGCCTATTCTTGTCAGAGTATGAGCACACCTATTTCTTTGCAAGTGGCTTCCTAAAATTTGGCAGATTGCTAAGCTTACAGAAAGAGACAGGAAGTACTCCACCTTCCATTTGTTTTCTTCTGTCTTTATCTGTCTCTGTCTCTCTCTTTGTCTCTGTCTTTCTTTGCCTCTCTGTTTCGGTCTCTCTCTCTCTCTCTCTCTAACACACACACACACACACACACACGTGCGCGTGCGCACACACACAGATTCTCCCTATTTGAACACTCAGTGACCTTGAACTAAGGATCTTCCAGCCTCAGTATCCTGTGTGCTAGGATTACAACCATAAACTAGTTTCTCTCTGTTGATTGTCAAATGTACCAACATTTTCCACTCATTTTTTTTCCCAAAAAAGGAAGGAACTTGCCAAACATTGTGATCAGGCTTTAAATCAGTAAAGCACAGAAGCAGAGTTATTTTCTCCTTCAGTAACTCCAGACATATGACTGAAGACACTCTGCTATTTAAAATTTATCTTTTTCCAATTTAATCTTTGATCCACTTGCTTTTTCATTAACATACAATTGTCCCTAGTTTAGAATACAATGGCATATCACAATTCAAAATCTTGTAGAGCCCTGACAGGAAACACATTGAGAAAATTAGGATGGCCAGAGACTATAGCACACACAGCATCAAAGACAAAGCTGATATTTAGCACCAGCAGATTTTCCCTTTCTACCATGTTGAACTTACATACATAAATTATCAGTCAGGATAGGCTAAGATACGCATTGGTAACAAAGAACACTAAAGTCTTAGTGACCTGTAAGAACTAAGATTTGCTTTTTTTTATACTGTATGGTGCAGGGGAGGGAGACAAGTCTGCTGAACACATTCCAGTTCCCATAATAGCAAAGACACAATTGTAACTCTTATTTTCACAAGTGTTAAGGCACAGCTCTCAGATTTGCTCTTAAATTTTCTGTCCGGAAGAAATACACCTCACTCTAGTTACAATTTATTAGCCAGTTAAACCAAGATATGTCAATAAAATCAAATGACAAGATATGATATTACCTTGTTCTTGGAAGAGAAAGAAAATAACTTATAAATAAAATTAATGGTTACTTCATATATGCTGAATTTAAAAGAATGCTAGTTATCTTTAAAAAACATGTCGACAGGAACATACTTCCCACTTTCTCATTTATTATTTCATGTTTACCAACTTACACCTACAGTTTTTTGGCAGGTGAATAAAAGCAAAGACAAATCTGGGAGTTGATGTTAGATAATTAAAATCATACAAGTAAGTTGGAAGATACATAGTATTACTCCTTTCTATGCTTGATGGGAAAGTCACAGACATTTTTATGTGCTGTAATATGTAAATGACTGTCAAACTGTTAGTGTGGATGTAAAGTAATTGAAAACATCATCCACCTCTTTAGAAAACCATATGCATATATCTATTAAAACTAAACATACTCTTATTCTATGATACAGAAATCCCACTCATAGGTGTATATACAAGAGAAGTGTTTACCAAAGATGTGTCTTAATGTTATAGCTGTTGTGTTAGTAATAATTCAAAAATGCAATTAAACATTATCTTGAATGAAACACAGCCAACTGAATAAAATACATACTGGATGACTCCACACTATAAAGTTCAGTGTCAGGCAAAGCCAATCTATGTTGACAGTAATGAAAATAGTGATCATTTCCTTGGGATGTAGTGACTGAGATGAGATGGTATGAAGAAAACATCCTAGGATGAAAGAAATCCTTATCTGCCTGTTTCTGTACTTGTGAGTGTTTATATAATATTGAAAAATAATTCACTTGCTCACTTAAGATTTATTCACCTACTGTAGTTAATTATCAATTGGAAATGTTCTATATAATTTACCTATATATTGTTACTATTAAAGACGAATTTGATGTTCAAGTGAGTTTGCTATACAAGTCTGTATAATTTGGCTAATGTCTGAAACATATAGTCAGTTAACATATAATATGCTTGAGAAAAGAAACACATAGATCAAAGATTTTAACAGTGGATTTTCCTGAAAAGTAGTATTATTTTAGATGCTTTTGCACTGGTTGAATTTATAAGAATAAATAATAATTTTATCACTAAAAATATGAAAGATAAACTTTCAAGAGTTTTCTATTCCTGAAAACATTCTAGAATGCCATCTTGAAGCTGGAGTTTAGTGCTCCCTCAGGGGAAGGAGCATAAAAGTTTATTGAAAGCTTTTTAGAATATCAGGACAATTTTCCTTTCCTTAAATATTGATTTTATTGTCTTGGGTTGGGATCCAGGAATGAGTATTATCTAATATTCTCCAGATGTTATGCTTACTGAAGGTTATGAACTACTGAGCATCAGGCACCAGTTTCTTGCTATTACACATGAAAGTCACCTGCCATGCTTTGAAAAACCTCATATTATGGTCAAATCTTGGAGCAACTGAACCAACATCTGGAGAACCTCAGTTAAATCTAGCATATAGCCATATTGGGAATATCACTATCAATGCCTGAAAATCTTCAGAAATATTTCCCCCAATTTGCATGTCAACCAATGAGATAAATTACCTTGTTTGTATCTATATTAAAGCAAGTTGCTGTATGAACTATAAGGTATCTGGTTAAATTTCAATTTTAGACATCAGTTTTTAGTAAAAGTATGTCTCATAAAATATTCTAGGTTAAGTTACATTCACAGTAAAATCCACAGCTTATCTGAATGTTCCTAAAGAAAATACAACTGGAGGAGCTTCTAATATTTCTAGTATCTTTATTTATGAAATCTGAAAACTCTATATACAAAATGCAATGGTTTCCTAAAATTATTGAGAGGCAATGTAGGTTTCCCCTGTAAAGAAGTACTAAGGATAGTGAAAACTTCAGGATAAAGCAAAGAAAAGTTATTTAATGTCCACCACGTCCTCTGAAAAGTCTTCATTTGTTTCTCTTCCCCAGTAGTCTTAAACTTTATAGTAATTGGCTCAGTTGCTGTGCTATTGCTTGCTACCCTCAGTTCTTCCTTTTTCAACCAATTAAGCCTACTTGGGTTATTACTGTTACAGGCAGCTGAGTTAGATACAAATATTATAGGCAGTCAGACAGGGCTAGGCCCTCAAAGGAGCCAATGCAGAGGACCAGACACCTTGCAATCTTGGGGGAAGCACCTCCACTGTGGGCCAGACCTCAAGACACAAAAATAAAAGAAATGCACCCACATACTTTCATCAGGAATTGATGCAAGGTCATGAGTTCAATTCCTAAACAAAACAAAACAAAACAAAACAGAGTACCTGTTAGGTGTCTATCACCCTGAGGAAGCCAGGAGTCTCTAACCCAACTCCCTACCGGAAGAGCTCATGCTCTGTATGCATGCCCACTTGCTACATGACTCACTTCCTCATTTGTCCCCAATTTAATTGGTTTTACCTGAACTATAATCTTATTGACTGACATAGTTTTGTCCCACTTGATGCTCACCTTGCAAGTTCCCATTTTTTTCCCACTTTAGACCCATCTTACCTGGGGGTTTTGCTCTGTAAAATCTTTAGAAAATACAGGGTCTTTGGTAACCCACTCAGGACCCCTTCTGTGTCTCTCTCAGACAGAAACTCTCTTTCTTTCAATAAATATAGTCTGCTATTAACCTCTGTTGTTCCTAAACTTCATTCTTTGATTTTAGAAAACACGATGTCATACTGGACATATAGTAGATTGGGAGTTTGTTTCCCTTATATTATTAGTAACTTACTTTTTTGACTCACACAAAAACAGATGAAATACCCTGTGTGTGTGTGTGTGTGTGTGTGTGTGTGTGTGTGTAACTATGTTTGTGCATAGAACTATTGCATCAGGAAATTAGGGCAGCAAACCGACTGAGGAAGTGAGAGTTGCCTGCTGTTTACAAAGTTTTAGTACATGAGTATCATGGGCTGAGCCTGAGGGTCCCAGGGGTTGAAATAAGGAACTTAACCCACAACTTTACCAGAAGTATGCAGATTCACTGACTCTCACTTTGGAAAAAGAATTTTCAGGCTACATCAGTAAAAGAGACATGAGAAGAATTTATTAGAGGTAGATATAGGATTCAGTCAAGGGCAGAGTGCAGGTGCTCAAGGAAACACAGCACTATACAATTGGGAAATTTACTGTGTTTTGGGAGGTGGAAATCCATGGAATTTGATAATCTATAGCCATAATTTTAGTTAGTCATAGAATTAGTTTAGAGTCTTAGTTTTAGATGCTGGGAGAAGATGGCCCACTCCAAGGGAACCTTTCCTACTGGAAATGCCAAAAGTGTGGTCCCTTCATGGGTAAAAGAAACAATTTCTTTTACTAATTGCACATAAAAGAACCTAGGCAGACTTGTTTGCAGCTGAAAAGGAGTTGCCTGGGTTTGCTGTTTTGGGAGAAGAAAAAAATAAATGAATAAATAAATAAACCAGGCTTGTGTTCTGAAGCTGCAGTTTCTCTTTAAAATACAATTTTTCAAACTTTTATTTCCTTGTCTCCTTTCTACCTAACTTGATTTCTTCTATTTTACCTCACATACAGGATCATTTCCCAAACCTCTGTCCTTGGAACCAGAGGGAACATTATCTTAATTAATGCAGGGAACTCAAGCAGATTTTTAAAGAATTCTTAGATCTGATATCAGCCTGAGAAGTCAGGGTTATAAAAGATGGCCTTCTTTGAGTTCTTGGCCACTCTACTCTCAGTCATTGTATTCTCTCTTTCCCCAGTGGTGTGCTCTCACTCTGCAGAGCTTGCTTTTTCTCATTTCACACCTCTAATAAATGTAAATCTTTACTACCACTTGCGCTTTACTTGACCAATTCTTTACTCCTAGAAACCAATTCTAGAAGACTTCAGCATACTAAAACCCAGTAATACTATCATGACCTTTATTTCATGTATTTTCCTGCCATTATTCATATTAAAATGTAAGTTTCTAACTATAGCTGTCACTGTTTTGTTATGAATTCAGGTGAATTTACCTCCTGGCTGCTGCTTTCAGTGTCGGTTTCAGATATAACCACAGTGTTTCCCTCTAATTGGTCTATTAAAGAGAATGATGTATTGAAGAGAAAAGATTGTTATCTCTGCCACAATTTATAAACTATTTTCTGGAATTTTCCATTAACTGCACAAGTTGGTATTACAGATAACAAACATATGATAAGAAAATAGCAAATGCTTACACTCTTATGATGCTAATATTCAGTTGGGAGTGGGAAACATATCTGGCATGTATTCAGTGTCTCCTAGAGTCAGTGTGACACATTAGAAACAGTACATTATACTTCGTGGGGCCTGGATATTGGTTTAAATTTAGCCCTTCCTAAGTGACTTTAGGCCAGATGTGAAGGTCTGTACTCTTCCACATCTGCATTTGTGAAGTCAAAGCCTTCTTGTATGAATTGTTTTGATAATGGTGTTATTGTGACAGTTTGAGTAAATTAATGGTTGTAGATAAGATTGGATTTTGCAAACCTCAACATTTTCACTAAAGAAACAAAGGACTTGGGCTTTTCTCTTATCTGGGCTTGCTTTTCTCTACGCAAGATAACTTAGCCAGGCTCTTGTATAGTCTCTGAGGAGCTATCAAAGCAAACTGACCCAGAAATACACTTAAGGGATAAAAGAAGTGCCTACTTAGCAGAACAACTGTAAATGCTAATTTTTTTTTTTTTTTTTAAGGAAAAAGAAAAGGCAGAAAGTGCCAACCCACAAGAGTAGACTCCTTTGAGGTTCCTGGCATTGTAACTGGGGATCATGGATTTGTTAAATAAACATGTTCCTCTCCCTTGGTTAAATGAAAGCATTAAGTCATCTGAAACTAAGGCTGAGTCACTGACAAACTTACGGAAAGATCCTCAAAATCTGAGCGGTAAAGTGAGTGAAATGGGGAAAAAATGTGTATAGTTGCTATATTCCCACATGTCTAGTATCACTAGTTTTATGTTTTCTTTATGAACTAAAACCCATTTCTGTTTTTAGAGTTAAAATATACAGCATTCCCACCTGCCTTGTGAATTCCCATTTTTTCCCTGCCTTGGGCATGAATCACTTCATGGTTTTTGCTCTATAAAAATCCCTATAGAAGGCTAGGTCCTCAGCAACCCTCTTCTGTCATTCTTTCTGACTATTTTCTTTTTCTCAATAAATATATTCTGCGTTAACCTCCATTGTTCCTAAAATTCATTCTTCAATTTTAGAGAACATGAACTCAGCACGGGACATCAAGTACGATGGGAATTTCTTTCCCCATATCATTTAGACAAGTTCCAATTACAAAAGTACTGTTAATGGGCTGGGGATTTAGCTCAGTGGCATAAGTGCTGGCCTAGCAAGAGTGAGGTCATGAGTTCAACCCTTGGTACCAAAAATAAATAAATAAATAATATGATTAGAGTTTTCATCAATTTTTTTACAAAGTATAAAGCAACAAATTTAAACATCCAAATATGAGTGATCATGTTATTATAGACAGCTAAGTTAGATAGAAAGTAATTGGCAGTCAGACAGGGATGAGCCCTCAAGGGAGTCAATGCAGAAGATGGGCACACATCAAAACTGTGACTGGAAAGGCTAGGCCTTAAGACAAACACACAATAGCTATGCTTGCATGCCTCCCTAAGGGGTAAACAGCAAGTTGAGATTTTACTGTGACAAGAACCACCTGCTCCAGTAAGTCTAGTTAGGCATCAGACATCCAGGTGGGTGAGCAGAACATTTAGACCCATCTCTGCCTTAAAATGTTTTTGTTCTTTCCCTGTTCGAAGTCATAGATGAAATAAAACTAATGATGCCAGTCATATACCTTTATTAATACCTTGTGTTCCTATTGGATCAATATTAATGAAGTGACTGTACTTGAAATCTTACTGGTTGAATATAGCTTTGATGTAGGAGAAAGAAACTTCCAACCTGCTACATGTCTGGAATGAGCCTGTGTTCACTAAAACTGAAGAACTTTAGAAACTATAGAGGTTAACAGCAAATTATATTTATTGTGAGAAAGAAAGCTTCTGTCTGAGAGAGAGAGACAGAAGGGGTCCCAAGTGGGTTGCTGAGGACCCTGCCTTTCTAAGGGATTTTTATAGAGCAAAACCAGAAGACGAGGTGGGTTCAAGGTTGGGAAAAATGAGAATTCACAAGATGATAATGAGGTGGGACAGAACTATGGTCAACCAATAAGATCACCAGTATAATAGCTCAGGTAAAATTTATTAAATCAGTATCAAATGGGGAAGTGAATCACATAGCAAGTAGGCATGAATACAGGACAGGGCCTTTTCCTGTAGGGGGTTGGGTCAGTGGCTCCTTCTGGCTTTCTTTAGGGTGATCTGATGTTTATCCTTAGGATGTGAGTGTATTTGTTTTATCTGTTGTCTTGAAGTCTGACTCAGAGCAGGGAGATGTCTGTCTCCCCCACATTTGCAAGGTATCTGGTGTTCTGCACTGTCTCCGTTGAAGGCCTAGCCCTATCTCACTGCTTGTAATATTTTTGTCTAACTTGGCTGCCTGAAACAGTTTGTTCCACATTGTGATTTTGCTTTATAAAACACTTTTGGAGAAGTAACCTCTGTGGTACCCATTTTTGGGATGCCTTTTGGCCCTCTCTGGACTTTATAAACACTTCCTACTTTTAACCACTATTGTCCTGTGGAATTCATTTTATAATATTTGGAGGACATGAGCTCAGTGCATCTGCCATCTAGTAGGTTAGAAGTTATTTTCCCCCATCTCACCCAATTGAGAACTTTGGAAGGAGGTAAGAGTATGTTTGTCTTGCGGTGCTTGTGAATATTTCATTGAGATTCTGGATTGTGACTCATTTAAGTAATCATTTATTGTCAGTTGCTTATCCTCATCTTATGCCTTGCTTTTTTCTCTTCTTTCTTTCTTTCTTTCTTTCTTTCTTTCTTTCTTTCTTTCTTTCTTTCCTTCTTTCTTTCTTGTTAAAATATCAACTTTAAATTGAGTCCATGGGAAGACTACCATGGCTTCATATTTGAATTTCTTTGATGGCACTTTTTTTTTTTTGCAGTCAGGACCTTCTCTTACTTTCTTCACTTGTTTGACAGGGAAAGCTCCCATTACTGACAGCTCTTTGGGATGGCTTTTTGAACTTCTAATTGTTTTGTGTTCATGCTCTAATGTGTGTCTGAGGCTATGGGATGGGTTCTGGAAGTTCACCTGTGTTGGGAATGGTTACTATAAGTAATAGAGAGTGATAATGCACTTCTCTTTGCAATCTTGATTTTTTTTCCTTTTCAGTTGGAAGCTATTGAGTCCTCAGAAGATGAGTGCTCCTCATAAGGCACTGAAGGTGGGTATTCCCTCCCTTACAGACTGCGTAATTCTATCCTTGGATCAGGAGGGGATTAGAATTCATGCTTATCTAAAAAGATGCACAAGACTTTTGGTCTATCTGTTGTTGTCTGAGCAGGGTTTTTCTTTCATGCCAGTAAGAATGGCAGGAGAAAACTATATTGATGATATAGGGGAATGAAACTCCTGACCTACTATGCGTCCAGTATGAGCTCGTGTTCTCTAAAATCGAAGAATGAATTTTAGGAACAATAGAGGTTAAGAGTAGAATGTATCTATAAAGCGAAAGCTTCTGTCTGAGAGACAATGTGGTTGACAAAGACTCTGTCTTTTCTAGGGACTTCTATAGAGTAAAATCATGGGGTGGGATGGATTCAAGTTGTGGAAAACTGGGAACTCAAAAGGCAGATAGGCATAAGTTGGGACAAAACTGTGTTTAACCAATAAGATTAATTATTCAGGTCAAATTGATTAAACTGGGGACAAATGAGGAGGCAGTTACGAAAGCAGGCATTTTTAGGGAGCAGTGACTCTTCCCATAGAGGGTTAGGATGGTGACTCCTGACTTCTTCAGGGTGATAGAGAACTATTTAGAATATCAGTCCTTAGGATGTGGGTACATTTGTTTGTTCTTGTGTCTTGAGGCCTGGTCCATAGCAGGAGGTGTCTTTCTCCCCAACAGTTGCAAGGTATCTGGGCTTCTGCACTGGCTCCAGCGAGACCTATCCCAGTCTTACTGCCTATAATATTTCTAACTAACATAGCTGCCTATAACACTGAGACACAGTGGAGGAAACTGATCCCTGGGTGACATCAGGGGAAGTATCCCCAAAAGCATACATATTTATAAGCCCTAATCATTATAATTGAAGTACCTTCTATGTACACTTTGATTTTCCTTCTTTCTTTCCCTTGCTTTCAAAAACTTAGAAAGCAGTCATTCAGGTCCCTTGATCATTGGTTTAATTTTCTGCTTGGCTTTGCTTTTCTTAAACAGGGTTGTTACAGTAAGAATTAGTGGTTACTGTAGCTTTTGGAAATACATTTTGGAGGTTAGAAATATGAGTTTTCAACACAAAAACGGTAACATACAGGAAGTAGATATGAAGCTTGGTAAAAAGTAGCTCATTCTACTCAAACTACCTCCTGATCAGACTCTATTTAGCAGTCACTTGCTCTGGAGCAGGGAAACTGTAGAGAATGCCCTGAGAAACCAGAGATCTGCCCTCTCCCTCCTTGTTTTGAGGTTAGGAAACTCAATGTCAAATTCTCTTATTCCTCTGCGGTATAATCTTAAGAACTGGAACTTATTTGACCCTCAGATTCTAAGGAAGAACCATTTAATCTTTTTCTGCTCTCACACATAGTCTGTCTGCCTATCCCTTGGATGCAAAGTGGAATGCAGAGGAAATTACCAATTTTAATACTATTTTGCAACTGGGGTTGAATTGCAAGAGAAGAAAAAAGCTCAGAGATAACATGTGTTTAGACTTTCTTTGCATTAAAAGACAGTCCTGACCTGTACTCAAACTGTAGATATAAGATACTAGAAAATTAAGATGTTTCTGGTCCTTAAAGTGCAATGTAATGAATATAGTATTACTGAGCCTGAAGTTCTTCTTCCTTGTCTTCTGTATCCAGAGGACAAGATTCCCAAGCCAGACCTAATTAAAGTCTCTACCAGGCTATATCCACCTCTGATTTTGTTAAAGATCCTTGAAAGCAATGTCTTTTGTAGGAGGTGGTTAGAGAATTCATTCCTACTATTGTCCATGTGTTCTCTGCTCTTGGTGATCTCAAACAAGGTCTGGAAAAGTTCTCATATAATCCTGATAAAAACATTAAGGTCTTTAGGTGATTTACTCTGATGTAGGAACTGGACCGGAAAGACGTAATATTGCTCCTTAATGAAACATTTACTTCTAGTGAAAAACAAGTAGCATTATAAATTATTATAGTTGAAGATTGTCTTAGTTACCTTCTCACTGCTGGGACAAAATACCCAAGATCCACAAGTTAAAGGAGGAAAGGTTCCCTTTATTTTAGCTCACAGTTTATAGAGGTTTCAGTCCAGGGTCAACTGGCACCAAGGCAATGTGGCATGGCAGCAGAGAAAGTCCATGGCAGGACAGGCATAAAGGAGCAAATAACAAGAGACAAGTCTGTCTTCTTTCTCTCTATTTATATTCCACCCAGGGTGGGTTTCCCCTTTCAGTAAATCCATCCAGAACATCTATGAACTAATTTAGTTATCCTATACCCTTAATTTATATTCATAACTCTAGATCTAGCCACCTCCAAAAAACCCACACCAATGAGCACATGAGGTTTGGGGAGACATTTAGGTACAAGTTATAACAAAGATCAATATCATGTTGTTCATTTTAAAAGTCCAGAAGACAGACAGCAAGGGAAATGGACATTTTTTACTGGATCCCAGGCATTGTCTGTACAAATCCCTACTGGCCCACCAATCAGAAGGGAGATTGGAATAGAAAACATTTTCAAACTTGTACTCTTGAAGGTCTAAGAAAGATGATAACTAAGCCCTTCAATTGTTTTATCTTGTCAGCTACTAAATTAAGAAAAAATATCATTCTTAGATCATTTGCCATAGGCCTTGGTAAAGTGTATGTCCTTGACTCCTGACTCAATGGGACAGATTATTCTTAAAGAAAAGTTTATTACACAGTCTGCCCCAGCTACTAGGAGAAAGCTACAAGTTCCTGCCTCAGTGTGGTGTTATAATCAAGACTGGGAAGAGGTCAAGGAGAGAAAACAAAGAGACAAAGAAAAAGCAGTTGCCTTGGTTGCTGCCTTAAGAAGAGCAAACTCTGAGTCTGATTCTCAGGATACCAAGAAGAGCTCAATGACTAAACCCACCACTACAGTTGTGGAAAACCGGGCCATTTTAATAGGATTGAGAGAACTGTCACAAGACGCCTCCTGAGGCCCCGAATGCAATAATGGAATCAGTCCCATTTTACCGGCAGTATTGAAGGACCTTGGGGCATTCTTTATCTGTTCCCTCTGGCCAGACTGTCATTTCCACAAAGAAGGCCTAGGTCAACCTGACTATAGAGGGAAAAAGACACTATGCTATTGCTGGACAATGGAGCTGGCCTTTTGGTCCTTGTTTTCAACCCTAGCTTTCCTGCTCTCATATGTCAGTGAAAATGTCGGTGCACAGTTATAATGTAGATACACATTCATGAGATGGTAAACTTCCAGATATTTCATGATCAGCTAGAGGCCTCTGACCAAGTTACTGTTCTGCTGTCTCTACTAAATTCAATTGACTCTGACAGTGTCTACAGTCCAGCTGCAGATAGCACTAAGTCAGAGTAGTTGTCTTAAGGTACCCTGGGCTGATTCATGCCCAAATACGGTAAAAGCCCTCTCTCCACCTTTCTATATTATGGCAATGCCCTTAGCTGTGCTTATTCTGTAAGAGCCCTGTCCTCTGGTTCCTGGAGTATTTCCATTCTTTCAATACTAGCCTATCTGTCAATATATGATTCAATGTATGTAACCAATCATGTAACATTTTATCACTTGATTTGTACCTCCCACTTCTAATTCTATATAGACTAAACTCCTTCCTGACTCAGGACTGTTGCTTTGGAGGGATTATCCCTGCAACAGTCCATTGGCATGAAATCCAACAGTCCACTGGTTTAAAGATTAAATGCTGCCATCTTATCTCCTTGGTGCAGAGAGTCTTCCTTTTGGTTTATTTTTATTTGGCTTGGTTTGAGAAATTTCCCACAACCAAAGGAGTCACTGGGCAGGAGGTAGTATACTGTTTATCATAATCTTTAGGTTGCATTTGGAAGGGCTTTCTCTTTTCTCATTCCTTTTTAATCATACCTGAAAATCCAGTTCCCCTTTGGTTAGAGCTGTCTTATCTTGTTCCAATGCTATAATATACATGCAGCCAGATTAGGTATGTTGCCTCCTCTTGTGGAGACAAAACTAAATACTGAATCATGGACAACTAAGGATAAAGTTGAAAAACCAGTAAGAGCTACCTTGTTGTAAATATTTTTTAAATATCCCACTATTTTTCCTCACCAGAGACAGTATCTTCTAAAACCTGAGGTTACAAAAGGACTATTGCCTATAATTGATAATTTAAGGCTACAGGTTTATTTATACCTTGAAACTGGCCTTGCAACACTACAATCTTTGAGTTCCAGAACCCAGTGAAGAATGAAGGTTGATACCAGATCTTAGATTGGTAAATGAGGCTGGATGGTAGTCCTCTACCCAACTAGTGGTACCTAACTGTTGTACTTTGCTTTCTCAGATTTCTGAAAATGCTAGTTTGTTTTCAGCTTTAAATTTAAAAGACACTTTCTTTTTTATACTTTATATCTATATTCCCAGTTTCTTTTTGTCTTTGAACATATTCATGACCATACTTCTCAATTGACTTGGACTGTGCTATCTCAGGGATTGCTTTTCCATGACTTAGCCTGTTTCAAATTTTCCCAAGTCACAATCCTGCAATATGTAGCTGACTTTTTTAGCAGACAGGTTATAAGGTCTGTCAGTCGAAGGTACAACTTTGCAGGCTTCAGGTAAATACTTGAACGTTATCATATCTAAGGGAACTGGAGACTCAGAAAAGAAAGAATTAAACTGTTACGTTCCTTCTTACAGCCCAACACTGTAAAACAACTAAAAGAATTTTTTAAAATCATAAGTTTTACTGCCTCTGGATAGCAGGGTGTGGTGAAATTGCACAACCTCTCTACCAACTTACAAAGGAAGCCCAAAAGGCAGATACTCATGTTTTAACCTGGAAACCCATTTGAAAACTGCATTTCAGAACTTAAAAGACTTTTAAGTGCCCAACCACTGAGTTTCCTGAAAGAATATCATTTCAACCTATATGTTGAAGAAAAGCTGGCCATGACCTTGGGAGTGGTCATACAAGATCAGGACCTGCCCTATAACTTGTAGGGTATCTGAGTCATGAATTAGACATTATATCAAAGGGATGGATGGCCTTTGTCTGTTAGGCTATGACTGCCATGGTTCTTTTGGTGCCAGAGACATCCAAATTGACCTTAGGCAAAGATCTCACTGTATATACCCCTCACAATGTGACAAGATTTCCTTCCTCCAAGGAGCCATTGCTATCAGACAAATGGCTTCTCAAATAACAGTTGCTACTTCTGGAAGGACCAGCCACCAAAATAAAGTCATGCCCCTCCTTGAACCCTGCTATATTTCTAGCAGAAAAGGAGAGTGATGCTGAAAGACATGACTGCAAACATGTAATTCCCCTTATGTATGAAACCAGAGATTTGTTATATAGCCCCTTACTGAACATGATTTGATGCTTTTTCATGATGACTGTTCCTTCATAGAAACTAGGAAAAAAAGGCAGAATATGCTGTTTCGACTATACATGAGGCATAGAAAAGTTTTTCACTGGCCCCTTGCACTAGTTCCCAGATGGCAGCTCAATCAAACTGGACTAAAATGTTCTCAGTCAGAAATTAAATGGGCTCTCTCCTGTGAATACCAAATCCTTGCATCAGATTAGTTATAGTCATAGGATGGTACATTTTTCCTTCCTGGTGATAATCAATGGAAAATCATTAAGTCATTATATCAAAGCTTTCATTTAGGGAGAGACAGGACTCACCAGATAGGAAAGGGAGTCTCAGACAATACAACATAGCTAAGACTTGTGAGCTCTACCAATAGAAAAATTCTTTTAACTAGACCATAGCTTATCCAGGTGTGTGGATACAAAATAAATATCCTGGAGGAAATAGGAAGCTTGATTTTGCTCATATACCCTTATTATGCCTGGAGACCAATATTATCAGGAAGATTTAAAAAAATGAATGAGTCCATAAAGAGTTACCCTTTTAAAAGACCCCAGGAAACTCACTTGCAGCTGCCAAATTTATTAGCATTAGCTATTATTAAAATAAGAAATGTACCTCAAATTCTAGGCCTCAGTCCTTTTGACATGCTTTATGGGCTCTCTTTTCTCAATATTTTTCTCTTCAATAGGGGAGAAAATGACTTGTTAAAAGATATCACTTCACTGGTTAAATTCCAACAGACTCTAACAACAAATGGAATCTCAGCCTAAAAACAGGGAAATTCAATATGCCACCCTGGACATTTAGTACTGGTTAAGTCTTTTCCCTCATCGTCTCCTTCCCTACAACCAATTTAGGAAGGACCATACATTGTGTTCCTGTCAACTCCATCATCTGTCAAGGCTGCAGGCCTGGACTCCTGGGTATACCATACACAACTCAAGACTTGAAAACCAGAGAGCATTCATGAGTGTGAACAAGCACTTGAATACACCTGGGAACCTATAGAAAACCTAAAATTCTTGTTCAAAATGAAAACAACATCTTAAAATAAGTAATCTAAAATGTTATCCTTTGTCTAGACTGAGCACAGAAATATGAAGATTCATTAAAACAAACATCTTGCTGAATATGTGACCTGTTCTACTTACTGAGTACATCAGAACAATTGGTGGGTATCCTCATTTCAAGGAGATGATTAGAATAAGTTGCAAGACTACATTCATGAGACTTGAGAAAGCTCAGCAGTTCACAGTATAGCCCACCATTACAAAGTAATGGAGTGTCATAAATTTCATTTTTCATGACCATAGACATAATTAGATTATTTTTTAAAATTTTATTTAAAGAGAAAAAAAAGCAAAACAGAAAAAAGGGAAGAAACACTACAGAATTTCAAAAAAATAAAATAAACAGTAAGAAATCACCAGTTGATAAATTACATATTGTCTTCTTAGATATAGTTGTTCAAGTTACAAAATTAAAGCATACAAAGAGGACATTCAAACAATGAGGTTGTTCTGTTCAATGGTCCAACAAAAACTTAGCAACATGGTTATCAATCCTACACACTTAAACATACATGCAGTTATATACTTTAGAGTGCTTTCTTTTCCTCCTTTTGCTTTTTAAGTCCATTATCTGCTTAGTTATATCATGTTTCAGCTTTCTCAGTACCTTACTGATCTGTTTTGTTGTTGTTACTTACTTTTTATTTTTATTTATTTATTTATCTGTTAAGTAGTAAAATACCACAGAACAAGATGGAACAAAGCCAGTTGAGACAGTGTAGAGAAATTGGTACAGAACATCACATCAGGTTACCAGGATAACAGTAATAGGTACCATAGTATATCTTGTTTTCTTCACAGTAGTTGTTCTTTCAATCAGGTATAGTAAAATCAAAGAAAATACAAAACATAGAACTTATCAAAACAGAATATTGAATACCATTAATCAGAACAAAGCAAAACAGTGATTAAAAAATATTTGCCTTCAAAGAGATGGTAGAAGGAAGTCCCCCTTATTTGCTATATTGTATATAGTCAACCTTGCAAGAGATGCTCAGATCTCTGGCTCCCATTTGCTAACGGCGGGAATGGGGGTAGGGGTGGGGGACTGGGATGGATGTTTGAATCTCAGCCAGCGCACTGGTAGGCTCACAGCCACTTACCAGGGTGGCAAGCTGGCTGCTTGGTTTCCCAGTGCCCTAAGTTCCAATCAATTATATTATTTAAAAGAGTGCCTCTGAAGCCTCTCTATGGGATCTGGTAGAATCCCTATTTAGCAATAGTAAGGAACCTATCTTGAGAGTCAACAATCATAAATAGAAAGATGGCTACTTTCAGATATGGGATGTTTGTATCTGATTAACTTACTGCAGGATGTCTTAGTAGAAAGGTCCCTGATATTGGGAGCAAAGAAACCAATTCTACTCTCATTGCTTAGGTCTACTAAATACACGGTAGATAAGCTGTAAACAATGTATAAATATAATACCTTTACCAGTACAGGACTTGTTTGCAACAGACTGGTGTATCACCCCGGAATGAGATGGGGAGTCCCCAGTGGCACTTACTGGTCCTGCAGAACTAATCTGAGATCTGATCCACTTCTTAGACAGATAGGAAAGTACACACTGGGATTTGCATAGTTACAAGGCAAGAGGGTCAAATATTGATCACTTCTTGATCTTACTCCATCTACAACATCAGTGCTAAAGGAATGTGTTTCACTGGCATGTTCATTTGGCTATCATTGCCCTTTCTCTTGGACTAAAGGATATCATGAAACACACTGAGACTTTGACCAACTATACTCCATGGGCCTTAAATTATATCTTGACTGGGATCTGTCTTCTAAATGAAGAATTCTGAATGAGGCAATCTACCCTCAAAATCAGATGGCCTTAAACATCTTTAACAGCAGCACAAGGGCTAACCTGTGCAATTATAATACTGAATGTTGTGTGTAAATTCCTGATCCTTTTGCTAATATCTCAGTGGCTATTCAAGATGTGTGATAACCCATTAATGTCATGTCAGACAGTGAAACCCCTGGGCCTTCTCCTTAACCTCTTCATGAGAGGCCATCACTGGTTTTTCCTGGCAGAAACATTTGTTAGCCATATTAGCAATAGTCTCGTTGATCTAACCCCCTCCAGCTGGAAGTAGCTAACGTAGTTTTTGGTTGTTGCTCCCTAATGGCAGTTAGGGATACATTTCAGAGGGGAGATTATTACAAATATTATAACTATTATTATTATAACTAAACTGGATAGAAATTAATAGTCAGACATAGATGGGCCCTCAAGGGAGTCAGTGCAGAAGATAACACTTCAAAACTGACTAGAGGTGCATTTGAAGAAGGCTAGCCTCAAGATAAACACAATAGCCACACTTGCATGCCTCCCTGAGGAATAAACAGCAACTTGAGATTATACTACAGCTAGAACTACCTGTTGAAGTAAGTCCAGAAAGGCATTAGACATCCAAGTGGGTGGCCAGAACCATTTGGACCCATCCCTTCCTTAAGTTTTGATCTTACCAAGTTAGAAGTTACAGATAAACCACAATTGCTTATGCTAGTCATATGCCCATGCCTTACTTTACTATTGAATCATTATTAGCTAAGTGGCTATATTTTTAATATTATTTGTTGATTGTAGTTTGACTCACATTATACGCACATTGTGAATTTTCTGTGTAAAACATTCTGGGAGAAGTAGCTTCTGTGACACCCCTTTTGGGATGCCTCCTATCCCTCTCAGGAGTTTTATCTTAACAACCCTTTTTTACTTGTAGCTTCTACTGTCCTTTGAAACTTATTCTTTAATAGATAGGGTATACAAACTCAGCACATCTGACATTTAGCATGTTGGGAGTTATTTTTTCCCATTACAATGTTATCTATGTATAAGCCACATATTCAGGTTTTAAACACCTTAAATCATTAACAAACATAAATGGCTTCTTAAATATTTTCAGACATGACTTCTACTGGGAATTGAACCCGGGGCCTTTACAATGAACGGCATCTGCAACACCCCATCCCATTTTTAGATGAGATCTCCCTTCACCTAGAATGAGCTTGAACTTGAAATTCTCCTCTAGCTTTCCAGAGGGCTAAAATCATGGATGTGTACCCCAACACCTATCTGCATATTCTTCTTTTTTTTTTTTATCGGTACCAGGGATCAAACTCATGACCACACACTGGCAAGGCAGGTGCTTATGCCACTGAGCTGAATCCCCAGGCCCCTGCATATTCATTTTTAACAAGATGTTTATTTATGGAAATAATTTAATAGTAGTGAGACTATCAAGAATTTAGCTTACATGGCAGAATAAAACTTTAGAAGTTAGGTTTCTTTTTACAGATAAGCAATTTATCCAAACTCCCCCTTGCAGAGTGCATTAAAAACACCTCCTACTCACCTCAACCCAGATGAAATAAGAGAATATGAAGATTCTGGCCCCAGCAGATTGGGGCCCAGTTTCCTCTCCACAAGAAAGGAAGAGGGAGTAGTAGATGGCTGGAAGTCATAAAACAAGCTTAGAAATGTGCATTAGTCATGTTAATCTCTTTTCTCTCTGTTCTTTACAATAAAGAACATTGTGTGACATGATTTTAGGCAAATAATTATCTCCTCAGAATTAGCTTTTACTAAAGCCTTTTATTTTTCTATAAAACAAATGAGCTCCCTTGATTTGGTTGGTGGTGAGCATATAAAACAGAATGACTGCTATCAAGAAAATTTCTCTAAGGCCTCTTTTGCAAATATAGTTTTTAGAAATCATCTTTTAGAAATATATTCTCACTCCCAAAACTGCAAAAGTCAGTTTATACCATAAACTCTATGACTTAGTTGAAAGACTCCTACAACCACTCACTTCTTGCAAATTCACTTTCACAGATTTACCAAATTAAGCTAATCCCTTTGAAAGTGTCAGCAGTTCATGCACTAACAAGCTTTGTTTCCCTAAAGCGTGCTGGATTATTCTTTCCCTATCTTATGATAACTTATTTCTTCAAAATTCACTTCCTCAGATAGGTGCCATGGTTCCTTTGTCTAAAATATTTTCATACACATATGAGAGAGAACATAGAGTATTTGTCTTTCTGTTTCTATATTTCTTTTAACACAAAGACTTCTAGTTCTGTTGCTGGCTAGCATGGGTCCTTGCTTTACCAGCAATTGAAATTAAAACCCAATCCCAAATTTATGGAAAAAAGAGCTTAAATTGAAAATTAATTATAAGGTATTTTGTCTATGCTTTATTTGAAGTTCCACTATCTGGAGAGTGAGATAAGAAAAACAGTGACTCCTGAGGTTGCGCTGCAAAATCCAAAACCAGGACATATTTCTGCCAAATCCTCCTGCAAGACCTTCAGAAAACTTTCTCCACCTGGAAATCACTGAAGGTTCATGCATACTGAAAGACAGCATCACACACATCCAATTATTACAAAGCAAATTATGGGATAAGATACATGTAGTAGACACAGGTGATATGACTCAGCACCGTATCGATCACATTGTCAGCCGTGTTCTGGAATCCCTGTTAAGAGACCCCAGAAGACCCAGCACAATGTTTCAAATTCCTAAACCCAGTGCTTTTAGTGCTGGTGCCATTTCTCTTTCCTTGGTGCAAATCTTCTCACTCTGCATACTGTCCCCTGATGGTGGCGCTTTTCTACAAAATTTGGCAGTTTCCACATTTTATGAGGCTCCCTAATCTCATTTGACATGAGTGATTCTTTTGCCTTCTTCTCCTCTGCAGAGAAGATCTCCTGTATAACCTCTTTCTGTTGGGAGAGGATCACCCATAGTCCCACAGAGGTGGAGGGAAGAGAGAGAGAGAATGAGGCAGACCATTAAGTCATGTGTTGTTCTTGTATTGCAAGACATTCTTTGCTTATCACATTACAATTTATTAGAAATGTTTTCTCATCTTGTGTAATACTCTCAGAAAGTTCACTGACAATCCAAGGTTTTACTGTATCTAGTTTCACTTCCTGCTCTTAGGCTCTTCTAATCCTTTCAGGTAAAGTCAATTCCTGGCTAAAGTTTTTTCAGGCAATACAACTCTGAGAAAAAAAAAAATTCTTCTGAACAAATTGTTCTTTAGAGACTCCCAGCTTTTGGAAGCTGGAGCTAGGAATCCAACAGGGGTCTTAGTAGTAGTTACAGAAACCTAGTTGGTTGTTAGTTGGGCTATTCTACCTAGTAGATGAAGCTCCCACCTGGAAAACAGTAATCCATTATATGGATTTCAGGTTATTTTTCCTAAGGAGAAAGCCAGAAGTGACCTTAGGGTGCCAACTGGGCAATTTATGGCAATTTTAACAACTTCTGCAAGGGATGATTAATGATTATTGTGCTGCTAGAAAATTTTCCTTATCTTCATTTTTGTTGCTATTATACTATGATTGTGACTTGGTAGGAGATGGCAGGATCTGATTTACAGGGGAGACTGTTGTATTTGAAGTTTCGGTCCTTAGGTTTATGGACAGGAGTAATCACTGTACTAAACCTTATATTTAGATGTTCCCCCAAACCCTCAAGCACTCATAGATGGGGCTTTTCAGAGTTGGCTAACCCCAGGATGTGTGATCGGGAATTAAGTGTGTGTGGAACTAATTTAATCCACTGGTTGGTTTAGTATAGTTCTGGGCATGGATATTAGGAAGGCCCACTATGAGGTGGATGGGACCACCCAAGAGGCTTTGTAAACTGGATAGTATAAAAGGGAAAGGCAGGTTTGCTTCTTTTCTGCTGCTTTCTGCTTGACCTTCCATAGGCTTCTCCTCTGCAATGCTACTCTACCTGGGAGCCAGCCAACTATAGAACAAAACCTCTATTAACTTGCTGGTGTAGAATATTTTGTCTCAGCAACAAGAAAAGTGGCTAAGACACCATGATTTTATATCTTTGTGAGCTGGAAAGTCCTATCCCAATAGGTGATAGTTTTAAAAAATAACAACATGATCCAATTTGTTGATTCTTTAAAGTACTGTGAAGTTTGGTTTTTGTTCATGAACTCTTTGTCTACCCCTATATGCTCGAGATTTCTGCCTACTTTGTTTTCTAGTAGGTTTAATGCTTCTATCATGATATTTAGATCTTTGATCTATTTTGACTTTAGTTTAGTGCGTGATGACAGACATGGGTCTAGTTTAAGTTTTTGGCATGTAGAAAGCCAGTTTTTCCAACACCACTTATTAAAGAGGCTATCTTTCTTCCATTTGTCAAAGATAAAGTGGCTGAGTATGTTTGTAGTTGTGTCTATATCTTTTGTATTGTTCAATTGATCCTCAGATCTCTCTCTCTCTCTCCATCTCTGTCTCTCTCTCTCTCTGTCTCTTTTTTTCCAGTACCATGATGATTTTATTATAGCAACTTTCTAGTATAATTTCAAGTCTGGAATTGTGATGCCTCCTGCCTTACCTTTTTTGTCCAGGATTTCCTTTGTTATTCTAGGTCTCTTATGGTTCCATATGGATTTTAGGAATGCTTTCTGAAGATCTGTGAGATATACTAATGGTATTTTGATCAAGATTGCATTAGTCTTCGGAGTATGGCCATTTTCACAGTATTGGATAGGAATCTATCCATGAGAAAAGGATATCTTTCTATTTTCTGATATCATCTTCAGTATCTTTTTTTCAGACTACTGTAATTTTAAGTATATTCATCCTTTATTTCCTTTGTTAGATTCCTTGCTAAATATTTCATCTTTTTGGATGCTATTGTGAAGTGTGTGGTTTCTCTAATTTCTCTCAGTGAGTTTGTTGTTTGTATACAAGAATACTATTGAATTTTGAATGTCATTTTTTTACCCAGATATGCTGCTGAATTTACTTAATAAGTCTAGAAAGCTGTTGGTGAAGTTTTGGGGTTATTCTATGTAGAGTATCATGTCATTTGTGAATAATAATAATTTAACTTCTTTTCTTATCTTATTCCTTTTATTTCTCTCTTGTCTAAGTGCTCTGGCTAATGTTTCCAGACCTATGTTGGATAGGAGTGGTGATAATGAACAATCTTGCCTTGTTTCTGATTTTAAAGTGAAATCTTTCAGTTTTTGACCATTAAGTATGATATTTGCTGTTGGTTTGTTATAGTTGATTTTTATCAGATTGTAGTAAAGATCATCTATTCCAAGCTTTTGCACATTGAAAGAAATCACCAACAGAGTGAAAAGAAAATCCACATATTGGGAAGATTTTTGCCAAATGTCCCTTAGATGAAGAATTTTGTCTAGAATGTATGACGAATTGAAAAAAAATCAGACCCCCTCAAATTTAAAAACTCAATCCAAAAATGGGCATCTGAGATGAATAAACCATTCTTGGATGAACAAATACAAATGGAAAATAAATATATAAAAAATGTTCAACATCACTGGTCATTCAAGAAATGCAAATTAAAACAGCATCAAGATATCACCTTACTCCAGAAGGAATGGCTATCATCAACTAATTAACTAATAACAAACACTAGTGGGGCTGGGAGGAAAAAGGAACCCTTCTCTATTGTTGGTGGGAGTGCAGACTGGTACAAGCACTATGGAAATCAGTGTGGAGATTCCTCAAAAAACTAGGATTAGAAGTTCCATTTGACCTAGTAGGTATTTACCCAGAAATTCCCTTTCTAGGTATTTACCCAGAAGAATTGAAAACATCATACCTTGGTAATACATGTGCACCCATGTTTATAGCTGCACAATTTGTAATAACCAGACCTTGGAAAACCCAAATATCCATTAACTGAGGAATGGATAAAAAAAGATGTGGTGTTTTTATACAATGAACTACTACTCAGCCATGAAGAATGATAAACTCAAGGCTTTCATAGGTAAACACATGCAACTAGAAACCATACTCATAAGTGTAATAAATCAGATTTGCATGTATAAACACTGTATTATCTCTCTAGTGTAAGAAACTGAAATAATAAATAACATCTTAAAGTTACAATAGGCATAATAAAAGGAAAAGAAACTACTAAAAGGGAAATTATTACTTGGTCAGTCTTGCATGCCTATATCTGGTAGCTGGAGCAACAATTTTGAAGATAATGATATACAATATAAAAACCACTGTTAAATTCATAACATCTTGTTTGGAAATCATATATCACTATTGTTTTTGTTTGTTGGTTTTGCTATTGTCATTTTGCTTTTGTTGCTTTTTGATTGTGTGCTTCTTAATTTTTTTCTTTAAAATAAAAAAATAAGAAACAAAATTTCAATGGCAGGTTTTATACAGTGAACAGAGAAACTGAGATACAAGGGATCTCTATCAAGATTTAGTTGATTTCACTGAAGAAAATATAGGTGAAATGTAAACCCTTTCAGATAGTAAAGTCAGTGAAGAATAAGTGAATTCTTGAGTTGAAAGCTGTAACAGAAAACTGGTTCTATGTGCAGCCACAATGTCAATTTACATCCATGATCTCACATCCATATTCATAATACATACAAATGAGTCATAAAAAATATCACTCACATAGTACAACTACAACATTAAAAGGAACCTATTGAAATGTACACTCTGGTTACTTCACGTTATTGATTTCATTGTGATTTAATTTTCTTTATTTCTAATGTATTTTCTCCTTTTCCTTACTAGTCATCCTTATTGAATGTCTTCACACCCACATCTGCTACTACAGACCTCTTGAGCTTTCTGAAGCCCAATCTGGCCTGGTTTCCACTTTTCCAATTTTATTTGTGACTCTTGGAACTCTGGATCCTTTTGTTGTTTATATTGTTTCCCATCTCTGGGTCCCTACTGACAAGATTGCATCGTTCTTTCTCTTAAACTCCAAAGTAGAGTTTATTTTTTTCTGACAAATAGCCACAAAATTCTGAGACCATTTCTATCAAGAAGTGGAGTCTATGTCTTCTCCCCTGTGATTGTGACAGTGTCAAGCAGCTGAGTAAAGGAGAAAATCACGTAGTTTATGAAGCTGAGACATGAAAGGTGATGCCATTTCTAGGTTGTGCTCTGAAACACTCTTGCTTATAGTATTAAGTGACTATGTAAGCCTGTCTACACCAAGGCTGCTGTGTTGTGCATTAGCTCAATCCTAGATTATTATGTGGGCACAGAACCCAACAGGAAGAGTGAAGTAGCCTCCAGATGACTCCAGTTCTGTTACTTTCCCCTCAGTCTTTGAATCTTCCCATTGTGAGGGTCCTCTACATATAGGAGAGTTGAGCTGTTTGTAGTGTGTGTGTGTCCTGTCCGACTTTCTGATATCAGACTCTCTGAGCTTAGTAAAATGGTTGTGGTAACCTCCACCATCAAATTTAGGATAATTTGTTACACAGCACTTGTAACCAAAACAAAATTTGAAAGTAATTTGAGATAGAATTTTTATAAAAGATTGAAGCCAGCTATTCTTTTGTATCATGCAAAAGCCAAATACAATCATTGTCCAGGGTGAAATATGTAATACTTTTTCCCATATTGCAGCAACTCAAGAATCATGAAAAAACTACTTCCTGTTACAGAGATGCTCAGAGGCTTTAGGAATATTTAAAGATTCCTCACTTTTAGTCACATTCTTCCCATAATAATTCATAGCTATCACATATTAAATTTGGATTCCTAAGATTAAGGAATTAATACACTTGGCCTCCCAAGTTTTAGAAACTTTATCACTTCTTATAAAAGGTTGAATTAGCATATCTCCTGGTCCTGCAGTCTGGATTTAGCTGTAGATGTTATCTTGAAGCTTTTCTTCAGTCCAGACCTAGAGTCACAATTGCTCCAAATTTCAGAGGTCAGAAGAGGGAACAAAGTAAATATAAAAAGCATGGATATAAGTTGAAAGCATAGAGAAAATTTAACACTAAAGGAAATGTGAAGAACAACTCTCACTGGTCATTCACTGCATTACAATATGCTGCATGTGTTATGCCATTTCAGCAGCAGTGTTACAAGCCTTATAATGCGTTATTGCATATATGATTATGCTTCAGTATGATACAACCCCAGTGTCATATTTTTCACTCATGAGAAATAGAGGCCAATATTTTTCTCAAGGTAGGAAGAGCTGATAGATTCATACTAGCCTGAGATAAGATCATCCTCCCTTAATCACCAGACCACACTGGAAATAATCAGATGTATTTTTATAATAATGTTTAAGTATTATTTGCCTTTTTTCACTCTCATTATGTCACAAGTGTGCAACGGAATTAATTTCCAGCTGTATATTTGAAAGATGTGAATAATTTAGTGAGCCTATTCAATTTAAACTTTCAATGAACAGTGCTACAAAATCATAACTGTATAAAAGACCATTTCAAAGTACAAGATAGTGAGTGGATTTTAACATAACACAGGATCTGATACTGACATAATTTCAGATAGTTCACAACTGAATTTCCAGAAACTTCCACTTTTTGAATTGATGTGTCATCAGCCCATACAGACAATCATATTATCTGCAAGTGTTATTAAAATCATTCTTTTTTTCTGCTGTGTATTTAAATGAGGCTTGGCTTTCTTTACATAATTCATCCAAAAAGCAAAAAACATCACAATAGATTGAGTCCAGAAGGCGTAAGTATAGCTTTGTTCTATTAAGCTAAATATTAAATATTTTTATGGCTTTTATGGAAAGCAGTTATTTTCATAAAATATCATCAACATGCTAACATTATTATTTTAAAGTGAATACATATTAAATTTGTTTCTCTTTCTTAGTGCCAGTGATCAAACACAGACCCACATATATGCTAGGCAAATACTATTAGTGCTGAGGTACATTGTTGGCCATCTAAAATATCTACTTTAGTTTAAATATGATAAATATCAATGACTATGTGCACAGAAAAATATCTTTGGGACTTTTGAATAATAGTATATGATGTACACTCTAAAAATACACAAGTGTTCCTAAGACAGGAAAGTTTTCCAATCCCTCACCTACATCTTAGATGGATGAGTATGTAGGACCAGAAGTGGACCATTTCATTTTCATTACAGTAGTCTGTACTTCATTCAAATGCTTCTAATGGTGTGCAGAAAGGAAAAGGTGCTGAATTATTACAAGAGAGGGATATTGATAGAGTGTGGTTTGAAGGATGAGGTTAAAAGTGATTACACAGAGAACACAGGTGGAAAACCCACCTGAGAGAGTCAGTAACAGCAATAAAATGAAGGAACATCTGTACAGGAATAATGGCAGTGGAGAGAGAGGGTACCTAAAAATGTTTTATATGGATGACTTCCACTTTTACTGTTAGGTATGAGATAAAGATTTTTCTGAGATTGTCAGATGCAACTTGAGTAGAAAACTAAAATATTATATAAACCACTATATTAATAAGGGAGAAAGCTTCTCAGCACATAGTCTTGTTATGAAATAATGGGAAAAATGCACGTTTTAATTCCTGATCTTTTCCATGTAAGAACTTAGTGGTTTGTTGTTGTTGTTGCTGTTGTGGAGTACTGTTTATTGAGACTGTACTTAGCTCACATGAAGGAAAAATTAGGAGAAGATTGTCTTATAAAAATAAAATAACTCAGAGTTCAATAACCTAATAAATTTCACACTGAACAGAATTTAGTATCTTATGCTAGTAAAATAACTTCATATTCTTCATAATTTCCACTATAAATTAGAAGTACTCTGTTTCTAATGTTGCAGGGACAAACAGAAACACCAAAACAACAATCCTGTGAACGGTGTCCTCAGGCTCCAGGCATGTGTGAACTGGTTGGTGTAGAAGTGACCAGAGCAAGGCTTTGAGTGTGTTGCCTCTTCAGAGTGAGCTGCAGAGGAACTGTCTGGTCCATGTAAATTTTCCAGAAATTCAGCAGGACTCTGGAATAATGGATCTAAGGCTGGATTTCTGAAACTCTAAAAGCTATTAATATGGTATGTGCAGGGGTGTCTACAGGTATAACTGGTCTTTTAGCTGAATTTTTTATGGAACTGGTTACAAGCCTTAAACATTTTTAGAGTTTTGTAGCCTGAATGCTATATGTAGTTTCTATTTAATCTACTTTTTGAGTTACCTCTGCTACAAAAGCATGCCTGTTGACCTTTCCAATGGACAAAGGTAGGATATATTTAGGGATTTTTTCACAGCAGGACCATACAGACTTTTGTTGCCCTCTCAGCTAGGAATAGGAATGTTTATTACAGGCCTGAGTAAGTTTAGATGAACACTAAGTCTATCTGTATATATCTAAATGGGTGGAGGTCAGGGCCAGTGATGCAAACCCTGAAGCCTGAGCTGACTTCAGGGATACAGATACCAGCACTATGGTTTGAGCTTGCAAAACATATGGTGGAAACAGATCTAGCTTCAATTCTTCCAGAAGTATCAGGTAGAGTTTTTCTGGCTGAGGTTGATGTTTCAATCAGATCCCTAGTGTGGGATTAGGGAAAACAGGTTTGATGTCATTGGCGGCAGGTTTTCAAACAGCAGCAGAAAGCAGTAACAAAAGAGCCTTGGCCAAAATAACTTTGTCCAAGGCAACTATAGCATATTTAGCCTGTCAGATTCCACTCCTAATAGCTACTTCCATCCATATACATGGTGTACTCAACATCTGTCAAGGGGTCCAGTTTTAGGTCCAGTACAGTGTGTGACAGTTGGACAATTAGTCTTGGATTAAGGTGAGCTTGTTAGCTTCCTTGATCAGAAGGACAATGCCTATTAGGTTTAGAAAGCAAAGAGGAGAGGCTGTCCTGAGTGACTGGATCCAAGTATTTGCACAGGTAGGCCACTAGGCACTCCCAGGGGCTGACAGCCTGAGTAAGCATTATTGCTTTTGTGAACTCAAGGATCCAGATTCTATAGAAGCCAGAAGCTCCAATAAATTTGCATAATTTCTTTCTTATAACCAGTTTCCTGCCAGATATTGCAGCAGAGCTTTTGTGCCTTTCCAGCAGGCAGGTTGGGGTCATCAATCAGAAGTATAATGATATTTTTTTGTGGAAACCTAGTGAGATCAGCTGTAAAGCCTTTTGCAAGGGGAGTAAACAAGTTTTTGAATCTCTGGGAAGTTAATCCCAGGCCACTTGACTTCAAAGTACAGAATTGGAGTCTTTTCATTTAAGAGTGAATAAGGACTGGTTGACAGGAGCGAACTGAAAGAAGGCATTCTTTATGTTCAGGCAGGTATACCAGCAGCCTGTGGGTGGTAGAAGACTTAAGTGGAATTGACAGCTCAGAGATCCTGAATTGCACAGTATTCTCCACTGGGATTTTTTAATAGGCAGTTTAGCAGCTTGATAGTCTAAATAAATATATTTTTGTGGTCTTGAAGTCTCTGGATGTATGGTTGAATTCCTAGTCTCTTGTGGCATGGGGTACTGTTGGTTCGAGGGACCATGACAGAACAGGAAGGGATAGCAAAACAGGCTGTACCAGAAATAAGGTGACAGGAACTTAGACAAATCTGTTTTCAGAGCCTCCCCCAAAATAGTGATAGAGTTCTTACCCCTTCATGGGACTTGGGTCCAAGTGAGCTGGTCTTTTTTCCTGTCTCAAGATCTTTTTATGGAAGCAATCCTTGATCAAAATAAGGCATTTTAAAAAATCTAGACAAGTAAACCAGGTGGCATCTGGAGGTAACAGTCCAAAAAGGGTGTATGGGTTGGGAACAGCAGGGTGTAAGGTGATTAACAATTCATTAGTATCTCAAATAGCTTTTTGTGACTATTGTGGCTGGACATCTGTGTGCTTCCTGTAACATAGGGTATGAGAATACAGTTGATGGCCAGATCCAGAGACAAGTATTAGGCCTACTCCTCTGGAAGTAGAGTTTCCAGAACTTTAGGATTGCAGTTAACTGTCTCAGGCTAATGTGGGCATCATCTTCCTCTCAGGGACCAGTCAGAGTTGAAAGTACAAGGTTAAATGAGAGGGAAGTTGACTGGCTTGTTGCAAAAGAAACAGTTACGTCTAACTTGAAGAGGAGGTCTCATCCCAGAAGTGGTGTGGGGATTGGCTTACACAGGAGATGTTCTCCCAGGCTTCAGGTATTGTGTCTGCCAGAAGAAGTGAAATGCAAGAGTCCTAGTTGCCCTGATGATGGTATTATGGGCATCCAGTGGCCCAGCTGAAGAAGGGAGCCCAGTGTGGCATAGTCTGAGCCTGTCAGACCAATGAAAGTGTTGTCATCTGATCCAGGTTGAAGATTGGAGAGTTCTTATCTTTTAAATTGAATGGACATTTATTTATTTGCTTCCATAGTCCTTATATCAGGCTTCTGAGTAACAGTAGTAACTTCTGACATATTGAGAAACACTTGCTAGGTGGGATGTCCTTTAGGAAAGGACACTGCAACTCATTCATCAGGACTGACAGTTCTATTATTCCTTAGTCAAAATGTGGAACTGAGAAGGAATTGCTAACAGTCATCTAGGGTGGGCATTAGATGATGTCATTTCACCAGAACAGGAAACAGAAAGCTCTGGAGGGCCTCCGTACCTTGATGCAGGCAATGGCTAGCTGGAATTAGTTCAGTTGGCTGGTAGTAGATGAATTGGGAATGGGGAGTGAAGATATAGGTGTTAGCAGCAAGTGCAGTGGCTGATGAGTGTTCCAAGGTAGAATTCTCAGGAAGAATGGGCCCTTTCTTTCTTTCTTTCTTTCTTTCTTTCTTTCTGAGTGGTTTGGTTTGATTTTTAACTGTGTAATCTCAGAAAAATCCTTTTTTCTGCAGTCACAGACTAATTCCCATCTCTGAATTCCTATGTGTGTATTGTGTACCCTTGAAAAGTGGCACAACAGACAAAGGGTGAGTGTTTCTGAGGGAGAGACTATTCAGATGCCCACGTGGCTGCAACCCCTTTGGGGACATAGGTGCAACTTAGCTAAAAGAGGTATGACGCCTTCATTATGCCATATGTCAGTTGTCATGAAGCTGCAGGTAAGGGCCCAGTCAGCACTGTGATGTGCTTTTTAGGCTTGGTGCACAGACAGAGCAGCCTATTGCTTATACTGTTCATCCCATTCACTGACTCATTCAGCAGGCACTCAGAGGTAAAACATCCCAATCCCTTTCCCTTGAGGGTGATCCAGAGTAATGAGAGTTGATCAGATCCTCCTTTTTCTTGAGCTGAGTAGAACTGACAGATAGAGTAACTGGGGTGACCCTTTGGTGTCTTACCTTATTCAATGAAGAGAACAGACTATGACCTCCTTCCTTTTGGGTCTGATGTGAGCCACTCAGTGAGGAGCTAAGAATCCTCCTCCAGACCTCTGAAGGGATTTGAGAAATCTCAAGGTCATGCCTTCCTTTTGGGACCTGGAGAGGTCCTTGTTCCATTCACAATGGTGATAACCAGTGACCAAAGAGGTCAGCATGGTCAGTCTTTCTGGCTGTCATACCAGATGCAACGGCAAACAGAAACACTGAAACAACACCTAGGATTTAGAAGCAGATTTATTTACATTGATGGGTACTTACCGGGATCATTTCCAAAATATCATGCCCTGATCTCTGGTGGTCTAGCGCTTACCTAGGATAACAAGCAGGAAGTACAGAGGTAGAATGGCTTGTTAATTGGGGATTCGTTCCTACAATATGCATCATAATGACCAGCTATACATCACAGTAATCAGACATTTCTAACGATCAAAAGTAATAGGAACTGTAACCAGAGCTATTACCTGGGCAGCTAACAAACTGAAGTACATTGGCTGGTGGGGTGGGATGGATCTCCTGCAACATTGTAACATATGCCTCAAAACTATCCAACAATTTTGTCAGTTCAAGATTCACACTCCATTAAAAATCTTTCCTTGATATTAGTTCTTCGATATGAAGTTCCCTGACTTAGAAGTACAGTGAGGTAACTTTAAAAATATATGTTGCACCTTACCCTGCTTCTGTTTCATCCAAAGATGTCATATCCTTTTCAAGTGATTTTATGAAAATATCAAATAATGTTATACCAACCTAATTTACTATTTCATTAAACCAAACAGTACAAATTAGTAAAAACAGTAAAAATTGTTTTAATGAATGCAGTCAATTGGCAGTTACTCAGACTGAGGCAGGTGAAACACCTTGGGACAGCTCTAGGTTCTGAAATGTGAAGGGGCCAGATAGTGGAAGGAGGCACTTTCTGATGAGAACTCACTACAGAAGCAGAAGATCTCTAGGCATAAAAAGTGATATTACACATCATTATAGGATCATTGTACTTTTAACAATGTGTTACATTCCTACAAGAGAGACCAGCAGTGTCTTGTTGCTGAAACACATGAAGTAATTGGTGACATCAATGTTGCAAATTACATTAGCAGAATCTCATAATAATTCTAGACTGAGTTTAAGCTAAGGAAAAACTGATTTCCATTCATTGTAAAAATCATATAGTTTGAGAAATAGTTTTTGGTAAAACTGATACTGAATTTGAATCACTACTGTAGTTATGTCTTTCAGTTAAAGCTTGTGGCTTAAAACTAAATGCAATTTATGTTCAAAATAACCTAAATGCACTCCATACATTTCAGAATATTTGAGTATAGCTATAAACCAGGCATGCCTAGAAAATTTTAGTTATTTTTTTTTTATATAATGGGATTTCAAGTAGTGGTGATGTCTTTATATTAACACAGTACGTGCACAGTTTATGATCTTTTATCACAAAACTAACAGGTAAACAATGCGACTATTCAGAGTTCTATAGTTTTCACTATCCAGAGATTGGTAATGCAAACTTTCATGTATTAATACCCAGGGACTGCAATTGTCCTTAATATTAAGCTATGGAGATTTTAAAAACTTGAAGGGTTCATATTCTTTATGAGAAATTTTTGAAAAGATTTATTTTGTATTGAGTTTTTAAATTTTACATGATATCAATTCTCAATTTAAATCTTATTAACACTTTTAGCAAGGCAATCATTAAAATCACTAAGATCCAGCTAGTTTTTATGCATAAAACTTAATTATTTCTACTGCACTTATCAAATCTTGTGCTTTCAAGAAGCCCAAGAGAGTTTTTCACCAGGTGCCCTTTGTGTTGCTTTATGATCTGTGAATCTCCTTGGTATTTTGTGAGCAAATTATGTTAAATATACATAGGAACATTTTTCATGCTATAAAACCCTATTTAGTGAAGTTATTTTTTATAAAATGCAATAAACAGAGGATGCATTCTCATTCAAAAAATAAGGCACTGGTGACTGAATGTTGAATGTGAAACTCTAATTGATACGTGGCACTTGGTAATATTTTATTTTCAAATTTGGATGTTTCCCTGTATTATTATCAATAAGTTTTTATATATCACACATAAGATTGATTCACAAAATTATAGATGCATTTTAATTCTCTTCAACTTTGATAACAACATTTTGTACCAGTACAGGTTAGGTTGCTTAAATTGACTCTCCTGTATTCCCTGTCCTGACTATAGGTCAAACTTTCTTTCTGTGAGCAGAAATTGTAACAACTGATAAAAAAAAAAAATATCTTCTAAACTATTTTCTTTTTTTTTCTTTTTTTTTTTGTACCTGGGATCAAACTTACAACCTTGTGCTTTGTCATGCAGGTGCTGTGACACTGCACTATATTCTTGGCTCATAACTATTTTCTACCAAAATGGAAAGAAACAAAATTTTATGGAAAAATAAAAAGAATGAGTTTTTTCTCTCTTTGGACTGTGCCCAAAATTTAATGTCTCCTCCAATTCATTCTCTATATGGGAGGTGGAAGGTTATTTTTCAATAGCAAATCTAGTCTTGTCCCTCTCTTATTTCAAATTATTCAAAGATTTTCAATTTACATTGATATAAAGACCAAATCTCTGCCAACCACAATTCCATCTTCACTCTGCCCCATCTCCTTCCACACTGTACTTTGTTTACTAGGGTCAGCAATGAGTATTTGTTCTTCTGCTTAGTGACCTTTTAATGCCTGAAATACCCTCCCCTTAATTTCTCCTCTGTCTAGCAAACTTCCTTGGACTTCAGATCTTTGTTTAAACATTTCCTTATCAAAGCCTTCCTTAAGATAATTCTCCACACCTACCTTAATCCCTGCAAGTTGTGCTTCTTTTCATCAATTTATCATGCATGGAACTCCTTTGCATGGAATTCCTTTTATCAAAGTTTAACAAATGAAGAAATGCACTTGTTATTTAATAAGCTATTAAAATGGCTTAATGAAAGATAGTGTTATCCAGTTCCTGAGAATTCATGTACTGATTTAAAACACTCTCAGTTCATTGTGTGTATTCAGAGGGTATTGTGAACAAAGTAGGTAGCCTAGCCAAAACCATAAAAATTTTCTTATTAGGACACAGACTATCTACTAAAATTTCTTTAGAAACATTTCCTGGATCACCTCCTTCCCACAAACCAAGTTTAAATTTTATCTTGGTATAACTGCATGGATACATTAAAATGAACATATCTTACATGTTGTCAAATATATATATATTTGTGTGATCAGCACACAAATCAAGATTCAGATATCTCACTTTTACAGAGAATTCCCTCATATTTCTTTTTAGGCAATTCTTCTTTTATTTCTGAAACAGCTACTGTCCTGATTTCAATTCCCAGTGGATTATTACTCAACAACACAAAAGAAAGAGCTATGGATACAGGAAGCCATTTGGATGAAAGTAAAAAATATCATGTTGTGTCAAAGTAGATGGACATGAAAGAGCACATACTAAGACTACATTTCTACAATTACCGAATTTTAAAATGCTTTCTTCAAGGGGCCGGGGATTTAGCTCAGCAGCATAAGCACCTGACTGGCAAGCTGGAGGCTCCACACCAAAATAAATAAATAAATAAATAAATAAATAACATAAATTACTTTCTTCACTACAGCTTTGACTGCCACCCTGTGCTGATAAGGATTTTCTGTTTCAAATAGACAAAACAAATTCTAGCTCTATGGGTTTGGAGACAAGAACAATTAAAATTTTAATTGCATTATTTTAAAAATATAAGCAAGATGGTGAATTTAAAGTTTTTGTCAAATTATTATTCTTTCAAGTTTTATTCAATATACTGTTCTTTTTTAAATTTTTCTAGCTCTGAGTTCAATTATTCATATTATCATGTATGTAATGCACACAAAGTCTACTTAACTACAACAAAAGTAAGCCAAACAAATGTTTAAATTCCAGGTACCCCAAGTAAATTTTTATTTAATCCTTCTAAGCAATTTGCTGTCATTAAAAAAAAAACCTCACAAATCAACATACTAGTACAATGGCAAGTATTTTGTAATATTTATAAGAAAAGAATATTTTCGGAGGAAATTATCATGATAGACTATTAATGATGTTCATATAAAATTAACTTCCACAAAATGTTACTATATAGTTCACTAATATAAAATAAATGCTATTAAGAGCTGATTACAGTGTCCAAATTGGTTTTGTAAAGCAACTTCATAAAAATCAAGTTCGTTTGGTTTCCTATTGATTTTTATTACCAAGTAGGAGAGGTAATCCAACTTTTTTTTTTTTTTTTTAGACAAGGTCCATGATGTAGCCCAGGCTGATCTCAAATTCAAACAATAATTCTCCTGCCTTAGGAGGCAGGGTACTGAGATTACAGGTCTGTGGCCAAAATAATTTTATTTTGAAATGTAAGTTTTAATGATTAATTTGGATAAAATTCACAAGTCACAATATAAAACTTCAAAGTACAATTAGTTTTCACTTACAGTACAGTACAGTAAAGATTTCAGATTTGTCAGGAAAAAAATTGTAGCTTAAATGAACACCTCTCACTGGAATGAAAGAGTCCAGTTCATAGTACTCTTCTCTTTTCAAATAATACCATGTGATGGGAAGCAAGATTTTATTATTGGTTCAACACCTAATTCCTACCACTGGTGACCCAAAGGGAAAAAAAAAGTGGAGAAGCAGGGATTCATATATAATGATGCAAAAAAGAGAAATAATTTAAAAGAGAAATGCAATTAAAACGTTTAGATTAGGAATTGGGGTTTGAAATTGTATTAGAAGACTCAATATTATTTTTATTAGCCATGGAATAGTAAGCATAATAGATATGTTTCACCTACTGAATCCTGAGTAGAAATGACAACCAATGAATTGGGTCTTTGTCTGTGATAGAAAAGAGTGGGGTTAAATGTACTCATTCATCAGCTAGATGCCTGCAGTTTCCAAGGCATTCTGCCAAGACTTTGGGTAACACAAAATGAAGCAGACATGCTGCTGCCTCAAATGAAAATACAACCCTTATGTGAGGAACGACAGTCTGAGAGAGCTGGTGTCACTAAGAGATAAAGATGACATGCCAGGCAAAACAGAGATGGAGAGAATCTTTTGCAATTGCAGAGATCTGAAAACACTTTTAGTGATAAATTAATTGCTTCATTTTTTCACACCAAATGTTTGATCAACAACACCAAATGTTTTCTTAGTGATAAAATTCAACTTGCTACAATTTTTAAAAAATATATGTTTAATATGTTGATCTCTCAGGAGAGGAAATAGACTGGATGGATTTCAGAAACCTGACTACCTACAAAAAGCCATTCGTCAGGTTTTAGCTTTATGAAATCTATCCAGTCTATTTCCTCTCCAGTGAGAAACAAAGAAATTCTTGATAGAAAGTCTATTATAAATTGAAATAACAAAATGCTTTGAAATGTGAGATTAAACGACAGAGCTACATGCAGAAAGACTGGTCTAAAGTCTTTGCAGGAAGAGGTGTGGGCCTCAGATCTCCTGTCCCACTAGCATGGCTACAAAACTCTATGTTGTGGTTTACTATATAGGTTCCCCACTAAAGTTTCCAAAGATGGGGCCTTTTGAAAAGCAGTTAGATCACTGGGACCCTAAAACTGAATGTGACGTTAGGAGGCTTGGCCTGGTGAGAAGAGGCAGGTCAGTGTGGTGTAGCCTGGTAGGGTGCATCTCTCTCCCTGGATCCTTCCTTGCTCTCTGCTTGCAGGTTGCCATGAAGTGAGCAGCTTTTCCTACACTGTGTTCCTCTGTTACACTGGTCTGCATTTGAGTCAGCCACACATGGACAGTAACAGCGAGCCAAAATAAAGCTCTCTCCTTCTTTATGTTTGTGAGTGACAGATATTAGGTCCCAGACTCAAGGTTACTAAAACACTCTCCTTCCATTAAATCCATTCCCCAGCAACATAGAAGTTTATTCCTTGTATAATGTGGAAGAGATCGATGTAGTTAGCCACCCACACAAAAATCAATGTAAAGCAACACACCTAAACATGACAGTTAAATGAATGGACACACGATGAAGAATAAGAACAACATGATTCTTCTACCCTATTTAGGAATCGAAATATAAAACAATGTTTAGAATCCACACCTGTTTTACATTCAGGACTTTGAAAGTTTCTACTATAAAGAAATTAGAACAAGAGGAAAAACAGACTAACATCCAAAATCTTTCTCAAACAAAATATTTGATTTCTTTTCATTTCCTTACCATTGTCCATGGGTTGACAAATTCCCTATGCACCTAGAATGCTCTGTGCTCTGAGCACTTCTCTCACACAGAAACAAAAACCTGAGCTAAATCTGCACTTAACTGTTGTCACCAAATCAACAAAAGAACTGGAAGAAACAGTGCAGGCATGAAATATAAGAAAACTACAAAAAGTATTGATACAAAAAATATTTAAAAATAAACATTCAGGAAATAAGAGCTCCTAAAATTTAAATGAGGGCATCAAAACTTCCAAAGTGGTATAAATTTAATGAAGTTTTGAAATTAGAACACAAATGCAAAGAGAATGAAAGTAGGAAAAAGAGCATAAACTAATTAGAGTATCAGTGTAGGAAGAGAGGAAATAGACTGGAAAGACTTTCACAGAAATGTCATGAATATGATAAAAGCCTTACCTCAGAATGCATTATTGTGTCATTGTAAATTTTAGAACATTATGAACAACAGATGATTTTAGAGTGGGAAAAGAGAGAGGGGAAAATGTTCTATCAGACTGATCAAAAATCATTGTAAAAATGTGGCTGTCATTACCAAATTCTAGAGAAAAGTGAAATCTAATCTAAAATTCTATGTTATGAAATTGGCATTTAAACTATAAGACTGAATTGAAGAGAGCTTCAAGCATGTAGTTTCAAAAACACCTTTCATGCACCTTTTCGTGGGAAGTTAATGAAGGGTGTAGTCCCTGAAAGCAAAGGAATAAACCAAGGAAATAAGGAACTAATATGACCAAGGTTAAAGCATTCTGTGTGGTGAACAGGGCAGCAGAATAAAGGTTTGCTTTAGGAGAGTTATCTTTAAAAAAAAAAAAAAAGTTTCCTGGTGTGACTGACCACAGTAATGAAAGTTTTACAGTTCATCCGTCCTAGTGAACAAAGGTATAATAACAGAATATGGAAGTTAAGCAACCTAGTCTGGCCTGGTGGCATATACCTGTAAATCCAGTACTTAAGAATCTGAGGCAAGAAAATTAAGAGCTCAAGTCCAGCTTGGGCTACATAGGGAGTTTCAAGTTAACCTCTACTATAATAAAAAGAATTTAATTATAATTTATTGAGTGCTATGAAAATAAAAATCAGCAGTTATTAACTCCAGAAAAAGCAGAAAGTATAAAAGAAAGGAAATTAAATAATATTAAATTGTGTAGTTTAACAGTCAACATTATTTTCATAGTCATAATCATGCAAACTCTAGATATTATCCTAAATAGCACTGTAACACATATTGGGATGACTAGAGATCAACATTGTGATATTGGGTATGTGTATGTGTGTGTCTGTTATAAGAGTAATAGGTAGTCAACAAATTAGCAATGGACTCGGTTACCTAATCATTTATACAGTCTTCCAATGTAACCTAAATTTTCTTTAAGGGTCAAAAACGAACTTTTCCTATTTGACTCAGAGAATGTTGACCCTTAATCTGCAACTCCAGCAAAAGTTCAAATAAGCTAAACACAAGTAACAGGGCCTTCCCCTGCTGTGACTGGTTTAGGAATGTCCATGTAGCCTAGTTCTGGTCCAAGACACAAAGGTAAGTCTTTTGGGCACTTTCTTGACAAAGGCAGGAGTGAAAACAGTTTCCATCTTTTTTGTAAGTAAGTACCTTTTGACATAATGCCTAGAACTGCTGCAGACATGTTAGTACCAGTCCATGAAACATGGATTTGTTTTTAAGTAACTAAAATAGCAAAATTGATTACTTCCTTGGTTTGCATTATACTTTTTAAATTTAAAAATTTAAAAATTTGCCCATGTTAAAATTTACTCATATTTAACACAGGCAAAATAAAAAGGCACAAAAGAACAAATTCAATGACTTAGTGTTGAATTACATACTGATTTCAATAATTTCATCATTATAGAAAAAATTATTTTAAAGGATAACTTGAATTATTATTTTATATGATAAATTTAAATATATTAAAATATTTTATGATCTAAAATTGAGAATATTTATTTTTCTCTAATATTTATGTAGATATATTATAAAGAAATTCTAAGATTTAATATATTATTTACCACAATAATTCTCCTATGCAAGAGAGAAATGTCTAATTCATCTTGGGATCCTGAAAGTGTCTAGAATTTAGTGCTCACACATTAACTGTTTGTTGACTGAACAATCTTCAATTGTATAAAGAGAAAAAGAGATTTTTTTGAATTTTGTGGTTGTTTCTTGGGCAATCTTTATATGGGGAAATAACATAACCATTATTTGTTTTGAGTTAGCCAACAATTATTATTTAAAAACTGATTAATTTAAAGCAGGCATAAAAATAATCAATCGCATTATCTTTCCCACTTAGAGTTCTAAAATTTGTGAGAAAAAACAATTCTTGTTTAAAAACTTATTCTTTACATGATTAAACTTTTATTGTCTATATATAATGCTTTTTATGATATTGATTATCCTTTGGACTTAGTATCTTTTGCTTTTAAATAAAGTTCATGTTAGTCATCCCTGTACCGTGATTCTTAAAACTCTAATTTAATGGCTTCAAAAATAAGAGGGACCACACACATTTACAAAGCAACAGTGCAGCAGTAATTAAGCAAAAACACTGTTATAAACTAAAAGATAAATTAAAGGGCAGTGTCCAAATATCTACTTTCTGATGCCAACATGGTATGATGAAAATGTCAGAGAACTTTATAAAAAGTTTGGTGCTTCTAAGGAGGTCACTGAACATTTCCCATTTCCCATTTCCCATGATGTGAGTAAAAGGGCTACATGATCATTATGGCAAATTTCAAAATGTTTGAAATGGCTCTGTCCATTGTGATTTGTGCCTATAATACAGAAAATTATACCTGGCAAAATGCATGCCTTTCAGAAACCTGTAATGGAAAATACTCTCAAGAAGATAACACCTAGCTCTGAGGTGGTGTATTCACACTGAGCAAGGCACGGTGCATTGGCAATGCCATGCTTTTCTGTACTGGCATACCTTTCAAGGAAATTCTCCTTCCTTTCAGTTCTGCTTCAGTAGAGTATCACAGAATGTGTTGCAGTTAAAATATAATACGTCCACCAAAACTTATGTTATCGATGGTTTGATCCCTAACAGAGTGTTCAGAGGAGGAGCTTTGGGAAGGCAATTCGATCATGGGGCTAATAACCTCAACAACTGATTAGTCTACTGATGAGCTTATAGCTGAATGTGTTGTTAGGGCCATTTGGGAATCACTGAATGCATAACCTAAAAGGTAGTATTTTTGTCTCCTGTCTTTCCTGTCTCTAAGTTTCTTTGATCTCTTTTATTTTCTGGCTGCTAGGTGGTAAGAATCCTTGCTTCATCATCCCCTGCGGCCATGATGTTTCTGCACTGGAGTGAACTGACCATGAACCAAAACCTTTGAAACTGGGATCCAAAGTAAAGATTTTCTCCTTTAACTTGTGTATGTCAGGTATTTTTCCTATTAACAGAAAGGTAACACAGAATGCATACTTCAGATTTTAGGAATGACTTCCACAGTAAATCTGTTGTTAAGAGGTGGGGCCTGGTTGGAGGCCGGTTACTGTGAGTGTGATCTGGAATGGCTTGTCTTGCTCTCTGCCTCCTCCCTTCTCTCTTGGCTGTCATGATGCAAACAATTTTCCTCTGTGAGGGTCCTCTGCATGCCTTTTCTGCCTAAATACCAGTTTACCAAAGTCTGAAAACTCAGTTCAAAGTGAACCTCTCTTCCTTTATGTTGCATGTGTCCTAGTGACAAGAAAGTGATTAAGGTGATCGTTTTAC
This sequence comes from Hydrochoerus hydrochaeris, assembly GCA_004027455.1. Taxonomy (NCBI): domain Eukaryota; kingdom Metazoa; phylum Chordata; class Mammalia; order Rodentia; family Hydrochaeridae; genus Hydrochoerus; species Hydrochoerus hydrochaeris. The sequence goes on from PVLA01005465.1 coordinate 87,657, forward strand.
ATTCACTTTTATTACATAAAGCATCTCTGTATGTTCTCGGTTAGGCTGTATTTCATTTCAAGTCATCAACCTTTGTGATCTCATCAATGGGCAATACAAATGCAATTATTTATTTCAAAGTGTTTTGGCTAAACCAAACTCTTGTAATTTGTTTAGATCTACTATGACCACTTTTGCCAGAATAAGAATGTCCAGAATCATCAGACTATGGATCATGGGTCACAGCATGTAAAGAAGTACCCACAAGATGGAATCATAGTGAAGGCAGAAGGTCTTAAAGATCTGGAAGTTCAGAGAAGCTGCAGATCTCCAATATTTGGAAATTTATGTGATGCTGAGGGTCACAGTATGAGATGAAGTGGTTTATCAGACAGGGGTCCAAGATAGGAACTAAGAAACTTTATCTAAGATGTAAAAAAGCACTTACTTACAGAGGAATAAAGAAACAATATTATTGTTGAAAACTGAATATATCATTAGAGTTGACACAAGAAGGTACAATTCCACATTGAAGTCAGGAAGTATTAACCATAGAATCCTTATACTCAGTCGTGGATTCAAGGATGAAGAGTCAACCGAAGTAAAATGGGGTTTATTGTTTATAATACTTTAGAGATTGTTGAAAATATCATGAATTATAAACAAGCAAGGTAAAGAAGTACTTAGAGTAATAAAAGAAAACATGATAATGTACTGCATAGATGGGGCTTAGGCCTTCCTATCATTTCATAAAAACCTTTTGACAAATGCTTCCATAATGACTCTTACTGATACAACTTACTGTATTGTTAAAGAGGGATTAGGTGGGGGCCTACTGTTTATATTATTTTACAGATCTTTAGAAATGTCATAAGGTCCAAATATAAAACCAAGTAAGAAGTCACTATTTAGGGTTATAAAAAATACCCTAATGATTTATTATATCCCTGGAGCTTAGGCCCTTTCCTTCTAATAGCTCAGTAGGCAGTTTTTGAGAAAGACTTTCTTAAAGATGCCTCCTTATTACAACCTGGCCTTAACCTAGAATACTGTACAGCTCCCAGGTGCTAATAGTCACAGGGCTTTTACTGATAGAATAACTTCCCAAACTTCAGGGCAAATATGTCTTTGGGCAATGTTGAAGTAGGAGAATGAGAAACTTTAAGAACAGGAGGCCAAAAAGTAGTCATTAGAATCTCCTGTTGAACAGGAAAATGTTGACACAATATTGTGGTTAATCATAATTAATGGCATCTTGGTGTAAGCTTTGTCAACACACATGCTGTAGCATAGAACTTTAGTGAAACATATTTGGAAGTCTGAATGCAGACACCACAAATGTCTGCTGCTGACCATGTAGGGTGACTCATGGACTAGACAGCTCTGTCCTAATCATTTCAACCAGTCATTAAACATCTGCTAGAATCATCTACAGAACAGTTACTCATTCTGTCTCGGTCATCCTAGCTTTCTTTTCTTATTTGAACTTGGCTGAATTTAGTTTTATATCTGACATCATTTTGCTAGGTATACAGATTTCATAAATATAATCTAGGGTGGATTCCATATAAGCATGCTAGGATGACTAAAAATAATCAAAGTTAGAAAGAAAAGACATTTAATATGAAAGTATGTAATGAGAACTAGAATTTTTTTTGGGGGGATCGCACTCACGACCTTGTGTTTGCCAGGCAGGTACATAAACTGCGAGCTAAACCCCTGGCCCTAGAACTAGAATTTTTAAAAATGTGTTTTGTTTTTTTTTCCCCAGAGACAAATAAGAAACTAGAGATATAAAAACTTCATGCTACTCCTGGTAAGTGGCTTCACTGATGAAGAAAGAGATTTTGCTTATCATATGCTAAGCAGTTTCTCTTGTTCTGTTTGAATGGATAGTCAACCTTGAAAAAGTCACCTAGTAAATTATTCTCCTCAAATAGCTTAGAGAACTTGAAAGCTACTACAGTCCATGGAATAGTACAAAACTCACACAAGGGCAGTTTCAGCAACTTGATTGCTCTAAAATTAGAAAGACCACACCCTGACATCTGCAGGAGAGGGCAGGTTTAATCATAGTATGAAAATTTGCTTCTCTGTGTCCTTGGCATCATCTGCAGTTTTTATCTTCACTGATTAAAGTTTTGATCCTAAATGTATATCACTAATGTTAAATTCAGTGAGCCCCCCTCAGGATTCCCCCTATTTCTTAAGGAGATACTTTTCTTACCTGTCTGAGTCTATCAGTCTCCTTTGCAGACTCCTTTTTCTTCCCTTCTCAAAAAGGTTGGGTTTGAGTTTTGTTTTTGGCTGTCTGGCTAATTTTCCTGCTCATATATTTCATTTAACTTTTTCCTCCCTCTCCACTTTCAGGATTATTATATGTGTTTCCAGGGCATTAATTCTCATTCAGTCAACAGATACTCACTGAATAAACATTTCTTGATTTTTTTCTTACACACACATTTAAGTTCTATTGTACAGTCAAAATACTTGTATTTTGACTGTACAATAGAACTTACCTAGAAACTTTTTCTAAGTTTACTGCTACCAACCTGGCTAAACCGTACCATCATCTTTCCTGGACCACAGCATTAGGCTCAAATTATTCTCCAAGCTCTGTATTTTATTCTCTCCACCCTCCTCTAGTTCTTTGTCTAATTTGGCAGCTGGTCTATGATGCTTTTCATACCCTACTTCAAAGAGTGTAAGCTACAAGCCATCCAAATAATTGTTTGAATATTCAGCACAAATGACACAGGTTGTACACTCATCATACGTCTGCTCATGTTTTCCTCTGCCCTGTTTGTCACCTTTTGGTCTTCATCTTGTACTCTTCTTGCCCAGTCTCTGAACTCTCACTGCCCTCTTGGCTTCACACAGTACTCCAGATGTGTTCCAGATTTAGGGTCTCTGCACATCCTGTTTCTTCTACTGGGAACATAACACCTTCAGCATTCACATCTGTTTTTCACAACTTTCAGGTCTGAAAGTACCATCTTTGTCTCAGAACTCTTTACTAAAAGCTTCAATGAACCCCCTCCTTCTTGGTATTTTCTATTTACCTTTCTTCACTTATTTTCCTGATCACTTATTACCATTGCATGTTTATTATCTCTTTATTCATTTGAGAGTAAAAGCTCCATAAAAGGATTTTTTAAACTGCAGTTTTAAAAAACTGTTTAATGATAATAATAATAAAAACTCTTCAGAGCAGAGGTTTGCATAATGATTTAGAAATCATGGAATATGGTCACCTACACTGACTAAGGTAAACAAGGTACTTCAATAGGCCATCTCAGAGCATGTGGCACCTATGCATGATAGAAATTAGGAGGGGATGGGGAATTTGTAACTGCTTTTTATGTAGAGGAATAACATGAACAAAGGCACAGTGGCTTAGCAGATGCTACTGACAATTCTCTCATTTCTCGTCAGCTCTCTTTCACATTTCTGAGTGTGCCAACCTGACTTCTTACCACCAGGATTTACATCATTATTGGAGGGTTGCTCTACGTTTTTTAGCACAACAGCCTGGGAAAGCTCAGAAATTAACTATTGCTGCTCAGCCCTCAATTCAGTGACTGCTGAGTGGTGGGGATATAATTACCTTAATTCTCTTGCTCCTTAGCCAGCATACTTATGATAGACAAACTGTACATCAATTTTGTGGGACTATGCTTCTTACCCGCTGTTAGATTTATAACTGCATCTACTATCGGCTATCTTTCCTTTTTTATGTCACTGCACATTCACCTACCTTGTTTCAGTTAAATATCTCACAAACCGCTACTCATTGAATGTTGCTTCAGAATTTGGCCTCCAGAGGAACCCAAACAAAGGCAATGATTTCTTTGCAAACTCTAGAGAATAAAAAATGACAAATATTTGATCTCCTTTGGGAGATGATACAGTGAACTATATTGGTCGGGTTGGCATATAGAATTATTTAGTTTGATAGTGAACAAATTTGAATGCTGAATCAAGTAATTTGGATTATTTTCAAATCCTTTATGAAATCTTTGAAGTTTGAGGTTGAAATTATCAAGAAGCTACCTGAGCATCATGATCGTAGCTGTAGTATACGGTAGCATTGTTTTGGAGTAGGGAAAGTCTACATGGAGGTTGGCCAGTTAGAAAATTGCCCAAGCAGCACCATTAGAATATATTTAGGAGTGCGTTGCTTGTGAGGTAACAGAGTGAAAAAGGACAAATGGAGACAAAACATGAAGAGGAAAGAATGATGAGATTTGGAAGCCAGCTCTATGAGTTGGCAGGTCTGAAGGCAGGAAAAGAAAAAAAGGCCCACATCCATACAAATTAGAAAGGAACAGTGTCTGTCATTAGCAGAGATGAAGGAGCTTAAAGTGGGAACTAGATTTGACGAGTTAAAGACACGGTACATTTCAGCCGGTGGAACATCTAAGGGGAAATATTCAGCAGACAGCAGCTGGAAATGTGAGAAGGCAAGAAAAATTTGGTTTCAGAATCAGGACACTTTCATTCTGCAACTGAAGTGTCTGGGTATTTTGAAAATCCCAAAGAAACACCCACTTCATAGAGTCCTAACCTCATGACTCAAAAGAAAAGGGACTATCACAGTAACCCACAATTTTCGGTGGACTGTGGAGTAGAAGCCTACACATTTGTGATGTGGAGAAGCTGCATGAGTGAGCACACGGGGATAAGAAAGGGGATTGGAGAATAGAAATCCAGGCTCCAGAGATGCGAGTTCTTGAAGATACTGGAGAAGCAAGAAATCAAGGTTAAGGAATTTGTGAGAGGCAGGTTTGGAATTCTGCAACAAGACTAGCTATGCTTGTCAGACTACTACAACTCTGAGGATCACTGCTGTTTGCTTTTTACTGTTTTATGGAGCTGCACTTGACACCCATTGAAGGATGTTATTCAAGAATCCAATACTTAGCCTTTTATTCATCAGATTAAATAAACTTTGTTTTATTTTTCTTACAGGTCTTACTTTCCACTTCTTTAATTATTTCTGGTCTTCTCTGAATTTTTTCCAATTCTATTTAAAAAAAAATACCAAATCTTCAAAACAGAATAATAACTGGGTTAGTTCTGGGCACAGAAATGATTGTTTTTCTAAAATGTCACACCCCAGACATTTTTCTACCTTTTAAAAAAATCTTATGTAGTGCTTATCATCATGTTTTTAGACAAATGTGATTATATCAGAATTGTTTTCAACATTATTAATTTGGAAAGGTTATTTGCCCCAGCACTTTTTTTCTGTTTATTTATCTATTTGGCTGTTGTTCCTTCTGCATTTCAGGAAGATATAGATGAAAGATGGCAGAAAGCCACTAAGTTTGATTTGCACTTCTTCCATAAAATAGTTTCCGTTATGGACTGTTTGAGGCAAAATTGTCAAAAATTTCCCTTAATTTAAGCCTTTGCTCCTGCTTATTTCAACAGATTAAACCGTGGTCTAGCTAAAACGTAAAAGGGAATTTAAAAAAAACTTTTTTTTTTTTTTTTTTTTTGGTCAGTCAAAACTGGAAACAGCGAGGGAGGCGCCAAGGAGCCAGAGATGGCTTTGCATGCATCTCCGGGAGTAATTTTCCATGTGGACGGGAGGACGCTCTTGTAAGGCACAGCCCCAGGTTACACATGCTGGGCTCCGATTACACAGGATTTACAAGCCTCCTTACTGGAAAGAGTGTACAGTTCTCCCGCCTGGCTGTAGTGGAAGACGACGAAATGTTCACTGGACAATAAAAACTTTCTATTTGCAGGGTAAAATAAAAACATAGCTTTCCTTTTACGGGACGATGAAACTCGCTCTCTCAATCAACGCGGGCAGGGGGATCCACTTCCAAGGCGTAGTAGTAAATAGTCTCACCAGATGCCAGGCAGACAAGCCTCTGTTGGAACTGCAGTCACTTCTGAGCCGGAGGAGTGGCCTGAGAGCAGAGCGGCACCTTCTCACCTCGGGGGCCGCGGGGAGCTCCCTCCCGGGGCTCAGGCGGCAGGAAGGGGCGCGAAGGGGTGCGGGCCGCCAGCCGGGCTGCGCCGCCCCTCCCCCCCGGCCCCGCGCAGCGCGCACGGCGCGCTCCGGCCCGAGGCGCTGCGTGAGCCTCCACACGTAGCCGCAGACGCTCCTTAAATAGGGTCTGACTGGCGCAAACCACCTGGGACGTGAGGCCGGGGAAGGCGCGCGCAGGCGACCGCCCCGGAGCTAGCGGCGGCGCTGGGTCAGCCGGCGGCCAATGGCCAGGGCGCGGCCCGCCCCGTCACTCCCCTCGGAGAGGCTATAAGGCCGCGGCGGCCACCGCGTCGCGCCGCTGCCCCGGCCTGGCTCCGTCCGCGCGTCCCGCGTGCGCTTCTTGCTCGCCGGTTCCCGCGCTCCGTGGTCAGCCCGGGACGGACCAGGGGGTCGCCGCGCTCTCGCGAGAAGTGCGCCGCCGCGGGCAGTGGGTCTCCGAATCCGGGCGGGGCGGCCAGGGGCCGAAGATGATGAGGTGGTGCGAGGGAAAGCCCCAGCTGCTGCTTTTGGCGCTCGTGCTGCGCCCCTGGGATCTCTGCCTGGGCGAGAACGCGGAAAAGCCCGCCAGTATCCCCACAGGTGAGCATTCCCGCCGTCCCGGCCGGGCCGCCCAGGTGCGGAGGGCAGGGCCGGGCCTCTCCGGGACGTCAGGTGACCGCGGCGGGACCGACTCCTCCACGCTGCCTCCTCGCCACAGTGCCCAACATGGGGTCCCCGGGGAGGCGAGGGGCACCCTTCTGGTGGGTTCTCAGTAAACTGAGAGCGCCCAGCTTCACCTTCACAGTAAGTTAGCCTTTGTTTTTGGTCGTGCAGGTCACTGGGGACCAACACTTTTACTGCAGCTCAACTTTTTTCGGTTCTGGGAGTAGCATGCCTTATCCGTGTTGGACGAGGCAGGATGCTTTCTGTGACCTAAACACAGGCTCAGTGTGATTTCTGATTAATGGGGACACGTTCCTAACTACCTCCCGGAAAGCAACCGGTAACACTCACCTCTTGCCAAAAACCACGTTCAGAAACCTTGGTTGTTTGGAGTGTGGGAGCCGCAGTTTATCACCCCTCTCCTAAGCCCCGGCTGTTTCTTGTGTCCTGAAGCTGGAACTGCAACAGATAGTGTAGTTCAGATCCTGTAAAACAAAACTTTTTACAGTTAAAGAGCCTCACCACATGCTTGTCTAAACATGCTTTGTTGCCATTTGCTGCACTTAAAAAATCCTTGGAGTTTTCCAGTTTTGTGCCTTTTGTGACTCCCTCTCCAAAATTGGATCTTGGATTTAAATGACTTTCTGATGTATTGTTTTGTTTTTGTTAGGATTATTTTGTACCCCTCCCCCCATTAGTTAGTTAAGTGCTTTTCTGCTTCAATGTTACTTAATCCTGAGAACAGACATTTACAGTATTACATTCAGGTGACATTTGACAGTTTAGCTAATCCATGTAGCAAGTTTTGTCTTTATTTTTGAGTGTTTCAGAAAAATTCACTGAACTTAACTCATCGTTCTACATTTCTGTGGAACAGTGCTTGCTTTGTTAGCTTGAGAACCTTCGAATTCAGATGGATTTCTGGCTGTTACGGGTTGCTTTTCTTTCTATAAAATATGCTGTTGGTTCAAAATGACTCTGAACTGTTGTGATTTCTGTAAGTTTTAATTAAATTGTATTATAATTAAAAAATACATTGAACTAAATTGTGTCATAATTTAAAAAATACTGCTTTTAGGATAATATCTAAAACAGGTAAGTAGATACCTTTGGCAAACGAAAACAAAATGTATGTACGTATAAGTGTATGTGTATGTTAAACTTCTCCAATTTCTTTGTTGAAACACTCATGGAAACTTTTATTGGAAAATAAAATATCCTCAAAAGGCTGTGTTAGTTTTAGAGGGACCTCTCTTCCCCTTGTATATTTTATTCCACTTCATTACCAACGCTTTTTACTTTTTTGTAGAAGCCTTCTTGGCTGTCTTTAAGTTTATGGTAAAATCAGCTGCTTCTCTGATTTATAATTTTCATGGAGTTGAAACTCAATGGATTGTAACATCAGAGAAAGGGAATTTCAGATATGAATATTTTACTCGCCAAAAGATCACACAAATCCCACTATTGAGATCAGAGGATTGGTTACTTTGCATGTGGGCATAAGGAATTCAGGTGCTGCCTAAATGTGGGAAAATAATAATTTGTAAGGGGGAGCCAGTGTTTGCCAGGCTTTTTTTTTTGTTTTTTTTTTGACATAGGTTTTCACTATGCAGTTCATGCTGGCCTTGAGCTCAGTTTGTACCTCATACCCATCTTGAATTTGCAAGGATCTTCCTACCTCAGCCTCCCCAGTGCTGGGATTACCGGCGTAAGCTCCCACACCCAACTGTGGTTGCAAACTTCCCCATGATACATGAGTTCTTACAACTTTATACAATGAGCATTTAATAAGTGGTTAAGGTATACAGTTTAATGGTCACAATCATGGATTCCGTTCTATTTTATACCTTCAATATTATAATAAGAGTCACTGTATAAATATGAATGTCGTCTTTTAGCACTCTTAAATTGTCTAGATTCATTTTAAGAGATTTTTAAGGAGAGTGTTAGTCTTCTCTGACCCACTATATTTGACAGCCTGTCTCAGGTAGTCATTGAGGAATAGATTAAATCAACATCTCTTGACCCTAGTGACATTTTGACCCATATACTCCTCTGTTACTGTAGGCTTTCCTATGGATCATAGACTGTTAATTACTACCTTTTACCTCTAGAATTACCTACTTCCAGATGTTGGGGGCAGGGGAAGAAATCCAAAGGAAAAATGGCCAGATGTCCCCTGAGAAGCATAATTGTCCAGACTTGAAAAGCACTGCATTAGCTAAATCTGTTGGGGGCACTGTGGCATTATAGTATTACTGGAATGTCTATAGCAACTCCCTTTCCCCCTTTTTTGAAATGAGTTCTTACTATGTTACTCAGGCTGGTCTTGAACTGTTGAACTCTTGGAGTCAAATAATATTCCAGTCTCTGTCTGTCTCTGTCTCTTTCTCAAACATATTTATAGTGATTTTCCATTTTTCCTCTGTAGTAAGGAAATGTGATCTTTGAATCACATTTATCAGTTTTTGGAATAGAGTGGTTCCCAGCTTTGATGCTGTGACTAGAGCATCAGTTTTCCCCAGCTTTGATGAGGGTTGAGGACACTACTTTTTCTTATGTTTACTGAGTTCTGCAGTGACCTGTGTTCATTTCCTTGCTTGCCATTTTATTCTTAGTGTGGAGTAACTCTAAACAGGATTTCACTTGAAAACAATAATTTGGTCTTAGAATCATTTACTGGAGTTTTTACTAAAGATTTTGTGCTTATGGTTGCTTTCCCAGACAAAACTGTCATCAGTGTCAGTGAGATTGTCTTTATCTTTTTATCTTTCTAGCACTGATTTATCTTTCTAGCACTCTCAGTAGGGGACACACATATTCCTGCCAAGACTTTGCATCTAGGTTTCCAGAGCTGGATCAAAATCTGTATATGCACCTTGACTATTTTATGATCTAAACTGTGTAGAAACCAAGCTTTGGATGAAAAGGAGGGAAGTGGTTTCAGATGTTTCTGTCAAGACTGGTGTTTTTCAGCCATGTTCATTTATAAGCTCTTTAATTTACTTGGTACATTCAAGGAGGAAAGGAAAGGTTTGACCCTATCTTCTGATGCAAACTAGCAATTTACAGGGTGGAGAGGGAAAGAGTAATGCCCTGGAGCAATGCTAAAAGAAAAATGAGTTTGTCTAATGAGTGCTTTCCCTGTCTGTCTTTGAAATTCACTCATTGTTTAAGTCTGGCTGTTTGAAATGGTTTCCATTTACTATCGCCTTTGGTACTAGTCTAACTTCTTAATAGTTTGGGTTTATACAGATCAATCCTGCTTTTTATTATAGATGTTTATGTTCAATTAACAGTAAGTTATCTTAAATGATGGAATAAATTTTATTTATGCTTGTGCTCTTCTGAGTGTCTGTCTACTTTTTGTTCTTCTGCCCCAGTGAAATTTTCAACTTTGCGGAGTTGAAGCCCTAACTCTTAAGAATCGTGAAAAGTGGCATGCAGTCAACCAGACTACTAGTTGCTCCTTTTTCTAGGACTTGGGCTAACTTTACCAAGCTTCCTTGGGGACCCATGTGGTGCCATAACCTAGCAATTTGTGAATAAAAAATGAATAATCAGACAGTTCTGAGTTGTAGTTGGAGTCTTCTATACAGTTTAAGCTCTACCACATACATGCCTTACTTGATATTAGATGGCACCTTCACTTTTACCTTCAGGTGGTTGGGCGTGGTAATCCTTTTTTACTCATGGTGAAATGGAGATTTGGGATATTGTATAACTTCTACAAGATCAGAACTGGATAACAATAAAAGGGATTGTGCCCTTGTTTCAGGCTATTCTCCATGTCTTCTCTGTCTTCATTATTTTGTTGGACTTTTGGGATCTATGGGAAAGAAAGAAACCAGGCATCATGGCTTACAGAAGCAAAAGGAATGCCTTGCTAAAAGGAAAAGCACATCCATCATCCATAGTAGTCACAGGCTGAAGCAAAATAGGCTCAAGGCCAGGGGCAGACCAATCTCAGCCTACAGGCTGACAGTGGTTCTGATATTTTAAAATGGTTGGAATATATCAAAAGAAAATTAATATATTAGGACATTTGAAAATTATATGAAATTAAAGTTTCATTGACTGATATCCACAGTGTCTAAAACATTTACTCGTGCTCTGTGAGGCAAACCTTTGCTGCCCTTTGCCTTAGGAAATGACATTCCCAGTTAAGCAGTGGCTCACGCAGATCTGCTGCTTTGTTGGAAAGAGCCAGATTTTGGACAGTAGCAGCTGGCTCTTGGTAAGTCAGAAGCCTGTTTTTCATTTTAGACTTTGCCAGTGATTCCTTGTTGTTCTGAATTCAAACACAGAGTTTCTCAGTTGCATCATTTAAAACACAGCACTTGGAGCTACTTAGATATGTTCTTTGGTGTAGTAAAAAAAGAATTACTCTGATGGCCATTTGTAAAGAAGATTCACTATTTTGGAGTTTATGTATATTCCAGAAACCTGTTCTAGAAACTTGGTTATGAATTTGTGGTTTAGTGGCTTGGAGGAAGTAATCAGTGCATTTTTCCTCAGGATTTTTGTTTTTCTTTAACTGTTGCTGTATACTAGGCTAAATAGAGAAATCAATGGACATATTCCTTTTGTTTATGCTTTGATATTTTGCATTTACTATATTCTTGATGTCAGTAAGTTAAACTTTACATAACTAATTTTTAAATTTATTGAAATTGTGGTTAATTAAGACATAGATACTTAGAGTAGTAGAATTATAAGTGATATGTTATTTATTGTCCTTATTTGCCTACCTCGAGATCTACATATTGCAATCTGTGTTTGGTAAGGATGTTGCCGAAGATGTTATAGTGCTACTGAGTTGATCACCACCTTACTAAGACATCACTAGGATACTGTTTATACTTACTACTTATAATTTAAAAAACACTGACTTTTAATACACTTTAATATTTCTTAAGATTAATTCAAAAAATTCAGGGTGGTGGGATGCTATTTGTATACTAAAAGGCAAGATTTTTTCCAACATAGCTATATATAAAATGCTGTTTAACTTCACAAACAATCAAATTATACAGCAATTTGTATACAGAAGTATACAAATTAAAACAGCAATGAGAGAGATTTCACCCATTAAATTGAATATAGGATATCCAGGTTCTCTTTTTGTTTGAAGAAGTAGGCACTGGAATGGGAGTGGAAATTGGTACAGATTTTTAATAAAGTTTTATTAGACATGTTTGCGGTACATATTGATTACATTTATTGTGGAGAGTTGGTGTATGTACATACCACATCTTAATTCTTTCTGTGTTCCCTCTCCTCTCCTCTTCTCCGTCCAACTCTTTGTGAAACAGGGAGGATTTTTTTAGCTATTTACTTTGACATGAAAGAACGAAATTACCTTGTTAAAAATTTTATTTTAGTTTTTGTCTTGGTTACATTTCTCTCTCATTGCTAAAACAAAATACCTGGTGCCAAAAATTAAGGAAGGAAAAGTTTAGTTAATTCGCAGTTTGTGCAGGTTTCAGTTGTAATCTGCAGGGCCCAAGGCAGGGTGGCTCATGGAGAGGTCTACAGTTCATAGTGGTGGAAGACCACAAAAGCAACCAGATCAAAAAGAAGGAACACAAAAGAAAACTGTTTTTGTCCCTTATATTGTATAAGGCTATGCACTTTAGGGTGACTGTAGCTTTCACACCTATAATCCCAGCATTGAACCATAAATCAGTCACAAATTCTAGAAACCTGCCCCCATGACTGCATGAGGCTTTGGGGAGACATCCAGACACAAACCATAACATTCCACCCTAGTCCCCCCAAAGACTCATGTACATCCTTTATGCAAAAGACATTTAGTTCATTTCCAAGAGTTGTTAAAATTCTGAGTTACAGGATTGCTGAAAAGGCCAAGTCCCAAGTCCCCTCGAAGATATAAGGCAGATTCTTAGCTGTGAGCCCCTGTACAAGTGAAACGTTAAGCACTTCCAACATTCAGTGGCACAAGATAAACATTGCCATTCCCAAAAGGTACAAACAGGAGGATACAAAGGATTTGGACCAAAACAAGTTCAGAATCCATTAGGGCAAACATTAAGTCCTGTAGTTCTATGTGGAACATTGAAAGCAATCTCTGTAAATTGTGATATCCAAAAGGGTTGTGTAACTCTACCCTTATGGTACTTGCAGTGTTTGTAACTCCCACAGCTTCTCTCTTAGGCATACTCTGCTCAATCTTTGTAGCTTTCCTTAGATGATCCACATTCCTGGTTTTTCTAAACTCCTGGGGTCTCCACTGCACTTTTGGCTTCACCTTACAGCTTCACACATTGCCCTCTCAGGGTCACATTACCTGGCCTACCAGACATTCTAGGCGGAAATCTTTTTAACATCTGGACTCTTGCATTCTGCATGCACCTAAAATCAGGATAATATGGGTGATGCTAAAGTCTGCCTCCAGCTGGAGCAGTAGCCAGTGTTTCCTCTTTTAGCTGTAGGGATCAAGTGCCTGGATCACTGGGTACCCTGAGCCTGATTCTGAGGAATAGCTTCTCTATCCTGCCATCATTCTGGAACCTGGTGTGGCTGCTGCCATTCTGGAACATAGTGAATCTGTTTCCATTGTGGAATATGATGCTTTACAGCTTTCTCCTCAAAGCAAAGTCTTTCACTTTTAAAGTTTTGAAGCTGCAAAGGGTGAAGACTTGCTACCTTTTGTGATACTCTTAGGCCATTTTTTCAATTCTGTTCCTTCTTAGCAGTCAAGATTTTCTCAGTTCTATCTTTGCAGTCCACAGGAACTTCCTTTTTGGGCAGACTCACAGCATTTTAATCATCCTGCTGGGCCCTTTGCTTTTGATTTGCAAATCTGGCCAAAAGCCCCCAACAATAGCCATGCCACCTCCTCGGCATTTGACTGTCTTGAAATTTCTTCTGCCAGATTAGTCTGCCACCATTAATTTTAGTTTTAGTCAAAATCTCTGAACATGAGCAGAATGCAGATGAACTTTTGCCAAACCATAACACACGTCATCTGGAGTCCAACAGCCAATGCAGTCCTTCCCAGCAGAAACCTCCCAAGCCTGGTCTTTACTGGCAGGATTTCTGTCAGTCTTACGGTCTTCTGAGCTCTGACCAGAATCTCCCATCCAGAATAGCCTAAAGTGTTCCAGTGTGACTCTTTCAGGCAACATCTCCAAACCTTTCCAAACTCTTCCTACAGGGCATTCCCAAAGGCTCTAAAACCACATGTTCAAGTGTAGTCTCAGCACCCAACTTCTCTGGTAACAAATTCTGTGTTCGTTCCTTTTTTCTCCTGTTGTTGGGATAAAATACCTGATGCCTCAAATTGAGGAAGGAAAAGTTTATTTAGCTTACAGTATGTGGATATTTCACTCCATAACTTGCTGAGTACAAGGCATGGTGGCTCATGGTGAAGGCAGCAGTTTATGATGGTGGGAGATAGCAAAAGGGGAAGAGCACAAGAGAAGCCTGTTTTTGTCCCTTATGTTGTGTGTAGGCTACCCACCCTATGATGGGTATAGCTCTCCAACCCATAATCCTAGCATTTGACAATGAATCAGTCACAGATTGTAGAAGCCTGCACCTATGACTGTACGAGACTTTGACAGGACATCCAGACACGAACTGTAATAGTTTTTAAATACAAATCTTATTTAATTAGTCTAGGACATTTACATATTTAGTTATATTTCAAACCATGATAGTTTTAGTAACAGCAGTTTTAGGAAAATAATAGTCATTTTAAAAGTTTTTATTAGCTTATGGGTATATTCTCTCATCTTTCTTAAATTCATTTCTTAAGGAAAACATAAGGAATTTGATTTAAAACAGTTTATATAGCCTTAAAAGCAAATTCTGGCCAACCAGTAAGAAACTTATGAGTAGATAATCTTTGCTTTCCCTTTAAAAGCAGGCAGCACTGATAGCTTTTCATTCCCTATTCTCTGTTATTGTTATTCTTTGTACAGAAATTTCAGTTTCTATGAAAGTTGATGAGTAATGGGGGCACTCCCAGGTGTGTTGCCAAGACAGGGTGATAGAGGTCTGCTGTATCTGAGTGTTCTCCTTTCCAGGGTTTTCTATTTTTGGAGAACTACTGTATTTATAATCAAAATCTGCACTGGCTGTGAAAAAAAATGAATGTAATTTAAAGAACATGGTCATTACTGTAAAGAGACTCTATAAAACTTTAAATACAAATAGATTTTTTTATAAACATACAGATGAAATGAATGGTTAGATAAGAGCATAGCCAGACAAACATGGATGAGTTTCTAAAATAAGCTAGAGTTAATTAAATCATATTTGTTATATCCATTGTTTTTAGATTTTTGTGAGAAAGTGTCTTGCTATGTGTTCCAGGCTTGTCTTAAACTCACTACATAGCTCAGAGTGAACTCAAACTCACAGTGATGATCCTCCCACCTCAGCCTCCCGAATACTGGTACTACAGGCATATGCCATCATGCCCAGCCCATTTTAGATTTTGATACCCTTTCCATTATTTTAAAGATGATGACATGTTAATGTTTCTTATATTAACTGACAGGCTTATTTTCATTCAGGCTACATTCACAGCTTTATAGGAGGAATGTTCCCATTTGCTTTCCAGTTATGGCTAAACTTTTCTAAACTTTCTGTCTGAAAGGCATGAGAGAGAGATTTTCCTTCAGTTTAAATGCTTTGGTTCTACTCCCAGGCATGGACAAATATATTCTTTATGGAACAAAAGAACTTTCAAGCATATCATTCATTGCTCACCACTAACCCTTTCTGGTCAGTCCCAGACATGTACGTAAACTAAAGAAATCTTGAATATGCACCCTACTATACAGCTTAGTCCTTCCATGGGCTTCCCAGCAAGTAGAAGAGGTTCGCGATTCTGGCAATCTTAGCTTCCTGGACTAGGATGTCATTCTAACACTTAGAAAACATGCAGAGTCCCAGCAAAAAGTGTTCCATCAGTAAATCTCTGTCAGGACTTCTATGCTTTAGTTGAAGTCACAGCTTTTACTGGATTTAAGAGTGCTAATTACTTATAAATGCTGCCTACAGGGATATCAAAGGAGTCAGTTACTTTCAGATATTTTAAATGCATTCTGTAACAGGTTCTTTAAACATTTAAACCATTCCTCCTCATTCTAGAAGTATACTAAACACCAGCAAGTATTCCATTTAAAAAAATATATAGATGTAGAATTTAAATTATTTCTTGAAGGAGGCGGAGGAGAAGAAAGAGGAAGAAAAGTTGAAAGAGGAAGAAACTGGCTGACACTTTGTAGGTAAACTAAAACAACCTGTCCAATTCAATCTCCTGGAAAAGTGTTGCAGAGCTGTTATGTAAAGGGCAAATTGATTCATTGATAGGATTTTTCCAGTTCTGCCCAAACCAGCTCTGACGCCTCCTGTCTTCTGAGGTCCCCTTCTCTGGCCTTAGCCATGCTGTTCTTTCCTGGCCTCCAGCTGGCACCACAATTGACCAGAATGCCCTGCTTGTCCAGACCCTCTGAAATTCCTTTCAGCCACGTCTGGAGGAGGACAGTTCTCCTTTTCTTCTTAGTTTAGTTTAGACAAGGCTGGAATTTTTAAAACAGTGACTTTACTAGGTAACCAAGAGCAAAACAAAACAAAATCCCAAACTGGAAAATCACCAAAGCAAAGAAATGGACAGACTTACGAAGTAGACATGAGCTTTTGCTCGTCTCAGACTTCAGTATAGTTAGATCCTTTCTTACTCTTTTATTTATTTATTTAAAGAGAAAAAAAAAAACAGGAAAAAGGTAGAAATATTACAGAATTTCAAGAAAAGAAGATAAACAGTAAGAAATCACTAGTTGATACATACTGTTCTTTTAGAAATAGTTATTCAAGTTACAGAATTAAAGCACACAAAGTGGCCACTAAAGCAGTGAGAGTACAAACAGATCTGTTCAACAGTCCAACTTAGAAATATGGTCATCAATCCCACACACCTAAACATACATGCAGCTATATCTTTTATAGCGCTTCCTATTTCCTCTTTTTTTTTACAATCGCAATTATACATTTTTAAAATTTTATTTAAAGAGGAGAAAAAAAAATACAGAAAAAAGGGTAGCAACAATACAGAATTCTAAAAGAAAGAAAGAAAAAGGAGAATGAGAAAAAGCCCCACTAAGAAATCAGTAATTTATAAATTACGTAGTCATCCTGGATGTAGTTGTTCAAGTTACAGAGTTAAAGGGTACATAGTATTCAAATATTTCAGACTACAACCTTTCTTACTCTTGGCATACTCTTGAGTGTATATAAAATCTGAGTCCTTGCCCTAGCTTTGCCTTCTCTTCCATCTCTTCACTTTTTCTTACCACTTTCCTTTGTATGGACAGTTATTCCTCATGGATGGAGTCCATGAGGTCCATTGATAGATAAATGTTAGTTTTGTTTCTTGGGAACATATTCATACAAACTTAGCAGCTAGGCATTCCATTTTCTTCAGTAGGTGAAAGTTTTATTTATTTTTGCCTGTAACTTTGTGTTGCTATTCACTTTCGGTTTTGAGTATAGTAATTTGTAATTGCTTTTATGAATCTAGATAATTCAATAAATACATATTTATTTAATTAGTTACTTTAAAAATTCTCCTGTGATATATATTTTTTTTCAGAGGTAACTAATGGTATTTTAACTTCTTAGATGCAAATATATTTCAACAATTATTCCCCTTGTGTAATAGTCTGTTGTGTAAAAGTTAATATTTAAAATTTTGATATAGGCACAGTGGGGCAGGCCTGTAGCCCCAACAATTTGGAAGTAGTTGCAGGAGGATAACAAGTTCAAGTCCTGCCTAGGAATCTCAGTGAGACCCTGTCTTAAAAAATGAAAAGGATTGGGTGTGTAGTTCAGAGGGGAGTGCCTGTGCATTGGTACTGCCATCCCCTCCCCCCAAAATCAAAATTTGAGTGTTTAAAAGAATGGCTAATCAAATAAAAAGTACACTAGGCTCAGTTCCTGCTCCACATTGAAATTTTGATTTTTAAGAGGAAAATAATGTATATGTGAAACTGAAGAAAACAATCTCTTAGGATGAAATCAGCAATCTCTTAAAATGAAGCAGAAATCAAAAAATCAATCTCAAAGAAGCTTACTGTTAATTTATTTCTTAGACCAAAGGAAACAGAGACATGCTTGTTTTATGTTTTGAATTCTACTTTTGATTCTAGTTATTGTAATAGGATTTGATACTGTTTTTCTCTTGTCTTTTGAGTTAGAGGTAAGAAAGTAAAGCCAAGAATAACTATTATTAAC
Organism: Hydrochoerus hydrochaeris; assembly: GCA_004027455.1. NCBI lineage: Eukaryota > Metazoa > Chordata > Mammalia > Rodentia > Hydrochaeridae > Hydrochoerus > Hydrochoerus hydrochaeris. The sequence continues at coordinate 105,553 of PVLA01005465.1, forward strand.
CTTACATTTTAAATATCCAAGTGTTTTTATAAATAACCTATGTGAGAGAAATCATATAGTCTACAATATATTTAAATATTGTAAACTTTTAAAAAATGAAGATAACTGCATATTCTGTTTTCCTCTTATTTAAATTGTATAGATTAAAATAATTAAGAAAAATCTGAATGAGAAGTAATAGTCTCCTGAGTGTAGTGGTATACATCTGAAATCCTAGCACATGTGAAATCCCAGCACATGGAAAGCTGAGCCAGGAGGATTGCATGTTCTAGCTTCATGTGAGTAACCTGTCTAAGAATAAGTGGAGTGGTGGAAACATAGACTCTCTGGTGATGTTCTTTGATCGATCACTTACTCAAATTCAAAATTTAAAATGATTTTTTTCTCATTTCTACTTAAATATGTTGTTTTCCTCTTATTTTCTTTTTTTTTGTTTCATCTATAATGCAAAGTATGTATATGCCTGTCTATATTTGGATATGTTGAACAGGTGAGGACTTCTTCAAAAACATAACACACCACTCTCAACAGAGATTCCTTACTGTCATCTGGTACCAATCACCTTCACCTTTGCAGTCATTTTTCAACAGTTCCTTTTCATAGCTAGTTTGTTTGATCAAGATCCGTTGATTTCTTTTCCTCAATATCCCTATCTCTTTGTTATTATTACCTTAGTCTAAGCTCAGGCTCTGGCAGCTTGTGAGTCAAATCTAGACTGCTTACTGTATTTCAGAAAACTCACATTCTTATGCTTTTAAAAATCAGAAAAATTTGCTTAAAATATGTTTATTTTCTCTTGGTGGAAAAAAAGAAAAGGAGGGCCTGGAAACCCTAGACTTTCTTTTCCACATGGCAACAAGAGCTGGCTGACTCTGAGGACTTTCCTCTGGATGGTGCTTGTGTACTCTGGATCATTTCCGGTCATTGTCGCTCCTTTCTGGCCTCTTTAATAAAGTACGTTTGTGGTCTTTGTTGTGAGTATATACCACTGAATTAGACAGTGATGAATTAGACAATTAGAATGCTTCTCTTGTCTGTCTGTCTGTCTGTCTGTCTCTCTCTCTCTTTGAGTCAAATGGCTCTTGACTTTTTTTGAGTCAAATCTCAAACCTGATACCCCTCATTCCCACTTAAAGGGTATTAAATAATGTCCGGAGACTGCTGTTTTGGTTGAGTCATGGGCCTACTGACATCTTGTTGGTAGAGGCCAGGCTTTCTACTTAAATATTCTAGAATATATAACATATCCACACCTCCCAAGAAAGAATGACCTGCCCCATATGTCAGTAGTGCTGAGGTTGAGAAACTCTAATCCAGTTTCATAGCCTGTTTCTGATTTTATTGCCTGGTTTCTGGTGCCTTCTCTGTTTACAAATGTGTTTATCATTGTTTCCGAGTTTGGTATTGATACTGGATAATATGTTTATATTGAATTCTTCATGCTCCAGCTAAGATTTGATGCTTTTACCCATTTACCCTCACCCTTTTGATTGTATATTAGGTCCTTTAACTCTCAGGATCCAACTTACCATTTTTAAGACCTCTATTTAGTCCATTCATGAAGCAATCTTTGATAATACTTTATCACACTATTCCAGAGAATCATTTATTAGAACTAAAATCACCCATGCTACTTTCTGCAAAACGAGGGTCAAATCTAGGGCTTCATCTGTCTGGACAGCGACTGTACCACTGATCTACATTCCAGTGGCTGGAACATTTCTTAAGCATCTATTTTAACATTTTCCTTTACTACAGTCTCCACTTCTTTGTTCCAAGAAACTGAATCTAGAGATATCAATTGATATATGCAAGTTTTTTTTTTCTGATCTTCCCCTTCCATGTTGAAATGCAGTATTATTTTCTAATACATAATTTGTCTTTTAATTACATTATAAGTTATTTTCAGTCTTTTTGGGTGAATTACTATCTAATTCCTACCTGGATTTTAACCTGCAAAAAAGGTAGAAACAGTATCCTGTCGTTGGACCTAAAATATGTGAATTGTTATGCTTTAGAACTCTACGTCTCTGGAAGCATTTTCAGCTGTTAATCCTACAGAGAGGCAGTCAGGTCACTCCAGCCATAAATAAGAAGAGGAGTGGGCACTTGTGCTGCTCAGGGTTCCTTTCAGGAAAGATAATCTATTTTAGGTGTCTTGAGCAGAGGGACTGTGACAAAACTATGAACTTGCACAATTATTGGAAAAAGGAGACCAGGTTGACAGGAACAAATCACTTAGGAACTTGTTCACAGGGAAAACCTGTAAGGATTTTATTGAGACAAGAGGAAAATCATTGAAACATTTTTGGGAGAAAAGAGAAAATATTTGTATAAATTAGAATATTACATTCTCTGGACAAAGGACAGTGAATGTTATTTGGGCCAGGTCTTAGCTTGTAGTCTCCTGGCTTCTCTGCTAGGCAGCTGTGTGCAGTACAGTTGTTACATGCTGCATATTTGACCCTAAATTGATATAGTTGCAGTCATATCATTTTGGTGGTGGTGTAAAGAATAGACTGCTAAGAGGGCAGGGGTGAATGGAGGGAGATCCTAGGAGGTATTTTTAGTACCAGGGAGGAAATGATGGTGCCTAGCTGTAGGCCAGTCACCTTCTAAGAGAAAGGTTAAATTCTGTAATACTGGTAGGGTTTGCATATAGCTCAGATGGGGAATTTGAGAATAACACACGAGTGAAGAATAATTCTAATTTTATACATAAAAATATGTTAGAAGTTTAAAGTTACCAGTCTTCGCCATTTAGAAATACACTCATACTCGGGGGTGCTGGGAAAACAGGCAGCTGCCAGCATGCCACTCTGGTAAGTGGCTGTGGCCTGGCAAGCTGCGGCCACCCCAGGGTGAGAACCATATCAGCGTTTCCTGAGATCCGTGACGCGCCATGTTGGACCTTGGGGTGCTGGGAAAACGGGCAGCCAGTTCACCCCAATGGTGGGCGGCTGTGAGCCTACCGGGGCGAGGGCTAAGAATCAAACATCCACCCCCGCCCATAGCAAGTGAGAGCTGGAGATCTGAGCATGTCTTGAGAGTTTGACTGTATGCGATATAGGAAATAAGGGAGATTTTCTTCTGCCATCTCTTTGAGGGCAAATATTTTTATCTCTTTTTTTGTTGGTTTTTTTTATTTAAAGAGAAAAAAAAAACAGGAAAAAGGTAGAAATATTACAGAATTTCAAGAAAAGATAAACAGAAATCACTAGTTGATAAATTACACATTGTTCTTTTAGAAATAGTTATTCAAGTTACAAAATTAAATCACACAAAGTAGATACTCAAGCCGTGAGAGTGCAAACAGATCTGTTCAGCAATCCAGCAAGAACCTAGAAATATGGTTATCAATCTCACAAACCTAAACATACATGCAACTATATCTTTTATAGCGCTTCCTATTTCCTCTTTTTTTTACAATGGAATATTACTCAGCTATAAAAACAGATGATCTTGAGGCCTTCATAGGTAAATGGAGACAACTTGAGATTCTCATTAGTGAAATAAATAAGAATCATATTTATAAATATCATATTGTGTCTTTAGTGTAAAAAGTAAATAAAAACTACAAGTGTAATAAAACCAAAATGTGTAATTGCTATTGTAAAAAAGAAAGGAAAAGAAAGTGCTCTTAAGGGATATAACTGCATGTATGTTTGAGTGTGTAAAATAGATGACCATATTGCTGAATCTTTGTGGGATCTTTGAGCAGAACTGTTTGTAGTCTGTTTGAATGTTTACTATGTACCCTTTAACTTTGTAACTTGAACAACTATATCCAGGATGACAGTATGTAATTTATAAATTACTGATTTCTTAGTGGGGCTTTTTCTTTCTTTCTTTTAGAATTCTGTATTGTTGCTACCCTTTTTTCTGTTTTTTTGCTTTTTTCTTTTTAAATGAAATTTTAAAAATGTATAATTGCTATTTTATCTCTCTTTTGCTCTGTTTTGATTAATGGTATTGCTCTGTTCAATATTCTGTTCTTGTGATTTCAGTATTTCCTTATATATTGCTCTGCCTGATTGAAGGAACAACTAACTATTATGAAGAAAACCAGATGTACTATTGTGCCTATTGCTGTTGTCCCAATGGCCTGCTGTGAGGGTCTTTCTGTGTGAGTTTCACTGCACTGCCTCAGTTGGCTATGTCCTGTCTTGTTCTGCAGTATTTTACTACCTTCAAAATAAAATAAAAAATAATAATAAATAAGGAAAAATTTAAAAAAGTAAATAACAGCAACAAAACAGATCAGCAAGGTACTGAGCAAGCTGAAACATGATATAACTAAACAGATAATGGACTTAAAAAGCAAAAGGAGGAAAAGCAAGTGCTCTAAAGGATATAACTGCATGTATATTTAAGGGTGTAGGACTGATAATTATGTTGCTAAGTTTTTGTTGGATCAGAGAATGGAGCTGTTTGAAGCCTGTTTAAATGTCTACTTTGTATGCTTTGATTTTGTAACTTGGACAACTACATCCAGGAACACAATATGTAATGTATCAAGTAGTGATTTCTTAATGTTCATTTATTTTGAAATTCTGCATTGTTTCTACCATTTTTTTTCTGTTTTGCTTTGTTTTCCCCCTCTCTTTAAAAAAAAAATAAAATAAAAAAAAGAAATATACTCACATGGATTGGAGCTGTTTTGGGGGACTTTGGCTGTTATTTTACTGTTATTTTAATAGTCACTGTTAACTAACATTTATATTTTTGGCTATAATGTAATTCAAGTAGTTATTCAGTAGAGTGTTAGTGTTGAATAGCAGACCTTTAAAACAGAATTTTTGCAAGAGAAGCTGGCATGTGAAACTCTAGGAAAAAGGCCAAAACTGCTGCTATGATTCACTGAGCTGTGAATTTGGGAACCAACACTCTGAAAAATATTAGTTATAGGGCTGAAAAATTACAAAGCCTCTTGAAACAGACTTCACAAAGTTTATAGAAATTTTCGTATAATCCATGCAAAAAAAGTGAAAACAAAGTGGAAAATCTGGCTGCGTAATGCTTGAAATCAGTACTGCTACAGAGTCCCTGAGTCAGCTATGGTTTATACCAAAGCATCAAGTGTATATGATGTGACAAGAGGTTGGAATGTGCTGGTGATACCCTGTCAAGATTTGGTGCAATATATTCATTTGAAAGCTTTATTTTAAATTTACCTTTTATTTTTTCATGGTTAAACTATGTTTAAAGCAAGCAGTGGGAGATTTATGTGCTTAACTTTTATATAAGGGCAAACATCAGGAGACTTAGGTGTCCAGAAAACATTCCCCTCTTTCTTCACTATTTAGTTCAACAGGACAACTAATCTTGTAATATAGGAGGTTAGGGTTCTTTCGTAGTGTGTTAACTCACCATCCTTTGCATAAAAGTTCAACTAAGTACAGTTGTAAAAGGGTCTCTAGTGATTTTAATATGTGTGTTTACCTGTATTTTTTGAAAGTGATAAAAAAATAAAAAGAGACTGAGAATGAACAGGCAGGGCGATGGAAAAATTGGAAAAGGGAAACATGAGCAAATAGAACAGCTGGACAATGAATTTGGCATTACACTTTGTTAAGTTAATCAAGGGAATTTGTTGCATCATGTAATTTTTTATTTACTGAAAAGAAAGAAAACTTCATATTGATTTAGGAAATAACTTTTCTCAGTGACAAAAATGGAAAAAAATTGGTTATTTTTGTAAAAAGTACTAAAAATAGTAGATAGTAGCATCAGTTGTAGAATAGTTATAGTAGCAGAAGTATGAACATCATCTTGAAGTAAAAACAAATATGTTAAATAGTAACTTGGTGCTTGATTTTCTGACAGCAGCATTTCATCAGTGGCATGGTAAGAGGCATGGTTCCCAATTGTCCAACTATAGGGACAGAAATAGTAAAGTCTGTAATATATGGCAAAATGCAGGGGCCCTGGGACATCATTATTGCTGGTTTATATGATTTGTCTTTCCTTAAAGTCTCAGTTAATGTGAATTCCTTAGAATTTGTTCTTAACTTTGCAATTTATTGTAGTTTCTGCTGTTGAACTCGCTCATCTCTTATCTCTTGTTTATAAGTTCCTTCTTGGCACTTATCAGTTTCTCCTTGTAATTATTTGTGCAAGTATTTTGCTTACTGTGTGCTATCTCCACTATATTATACAGGCTACGAAGGCAGGGAGTGATTTTTTTTCAAATCTATCCATGGAATGAATTTCTTCTTGAAATAATTCTTGAATGCTTACTATATGTCAGGTAAAAATTTGTGGTGCATTAGGAATTATATTTTACTGTTGTGTTTACTATCTTATCTCCAGTATGAAACACTGCTTATTGCACAGTGAACATCTGTAACTATTTTTTGAGAGAATAAAGATAAACTTCCATTGAGGATTATGCAGGGTGAAGGGAAATCAGGTGTTAAATCTGGAGTCGAGGAATATAAACATTTCCTGAAGCTGAGAACTTTTTTCTGTCACAGACTGAAATTTTAAAATGTTTCTGTTCCTCTGATACTCTGGTATACTTGAGTTTCTCTCTGAGCATGGTGATTTTCCTTACAGGAAAGAGAAATAACAGCCCAGAGTTGAGTTATGAATTGATGTGGGATAGATCTTACATATCAGTGTTTAAAAAAGTTTCTTTAGGCATCTGTATTGTGTATAAAGTTTCAAAATTATATCTGAAAGTAGAAGAATCTGGTGGTGTTCGTAAGAATCCTCTTTTCTTAAAATACCATTTGTTTTATATTGACACAGGAATTTGTACATAAAGTGTGTGTGTGTGTGTGTGTGTGTGTTTGTGTTTCTCTAGAAGGAAATTTGCTGAACAGTTTCCCCTGCTCTTGTCATTATCAAAGTGTATCACTAAATACCATGGAAGCCTGAGACATTTTTCACTAGGTCAGCCTGGAAGCTTTAGGTCAGCCTGACTTTTCTTTGAATAAAAATTACAAACTGCCTGATGTAATAATGTACTTCTTGGGAGTTGTTGTAGTTTGAGTAAGCTGCAAGATAAATCTGCAAAGACTTCACTTGGTAGTGGTCTGTTACTGGTGAACACATATGGAACATAGCAATTTTAACTTTAATGTGGTTTAGTATATCCTTTTTTGGCTATAACTACACATCCAGCTTTCTGCTTAACAGAACATAATGTGTCATAAAATTCTTCAGAATACAGTAAAGGGAGAAATATTCTGCCTCACTGACACTCAGACATTTAAATAGAGATATATTAAATTAAAGGTCTGAAACAGTATTTGACAAAGGTTTCTCTAGGGCACCCTATTGTAGGAGTAAACATTCTGCAGAATTAGATGTGTTCCAGGGAACTACTTTGTCACTGGATAGTACAGTTAAAGTTATCATGAGACCTCATGAAAAGATTTTACTTGAGTGATAGTCTTTACTGAGCAGTAGTCAAATACAGAATGTACTTCTCTTATACAGTGTTTAGAGAAAAAAAAAATCCAAAGAATTTTAACTGACTGCAATGTTTATAACTAAAAATATAATTTGTTAATTTGAGTAAATGTTTCTGTTCTTATTTTATACCATGTTGCATATTTCTGAAAAAGAGCATACAGTATAGTTCAGTCTCTTTAATGTTTGTGAGTGTGAGTGTGTGTGTGTATGTGTGTGTGTGAAATTATTGTGTGTTGCCTTCTACTTTGAGAAATTCTGAAATTAAGAGTGAGTGAGGAGTGTTGGAGAGGTCATCAGTGTGAGAAGGTACTGAATTCGTGTTCCAGCTTTTGGGTCATATTGAAATGAGAGTCTCTGGGCAGTAGTTATTTGTTGAGTAATATTATGAAGCCTTTCAGCAGTGAGAATATCAGCTCTCTTAACTCTAGTGTAGAAACTTGTCAAGCACTTAAATGTTTGAAGATTTCTTGGAAAAACTGGCCACATAGGACATTGGTTGAGCTTTAAAGGGGACCCTCATCACCTGTTATGCTAGTTCCCTAAATAACTGCTGACTCTTCAGTTTAAGCTGGCCCGGGATATGGGGTGTCCTACCCCTGTGGGAATATATACTGCTTATCTTAGTTTGCATCCAAAAGAAAGTTATTTTATGAACATCTGCTTCAAATATATCTCTTGTTTATGACTAAACTAATGCCTTGCCATATTTTTATGGAACAGTGATAAGTTGAGTTAGCATTTGGTGAGCCATTCATTTTGGATGTGTTGCAGCTAGGAATTAAGTATGATTGTGCAAGTGCTAGAAGGGAGGGATGAATGGATCAAGTTTTTCACAGTGACTTTCTTCTAACCATGCTCTTTGGTAACAGACTATTTCTTTCCCCCATTTGTGTTTCATTGTACATGTTCTAATCCCTGCAGCAAATTTTTTAAAATGATGGCATTTAAATAGGAATGTATAACTGTGGGTTGCTTAGTCTACAAATTGATTTTAAAAAAAGACAGAAATCTCTGCGTTCTGATTGCTGCTTCAGTCCAGTGAGATATTGTGAAGTGTAGAAGAGCTCTGCATGTTAGGGAGCGCTTGGTCATTATCTTGTCTTATGTATTATAAGAAAGACTTCAGTGCTACAAATAGGTTGTCTTCTCATTGGTGTTCATAACTCTCCCAAGAGCCAGAATATATCAATACAAGAGTAGCTATGGTGACAGAGTCTCCTTAGTGATAGAAAATGTGAACATTTGGATTTTATATTATCTAGAAGGGCACAATAAATATTTTAATTTAAACATTTTCTTATGATTTTATCCATGTAGAACACTCATCTTTTAAGATTAGTCATGTTAAATAATTTGAAGCCTTTCATTCTTCTTTCTCACAAACCCCATTTAGTATTTCAGTTGTTCAGCTGACCTTGTGTTAACTAATTCAAAGCACTTAGGTGGTTGAGGCAGGAGGGTTGAAATTTGACCCCAGCTTGGGCAATTCAGTGATTCAGGGAGATTCTGTCTTGAAACAGAATTTAAAAGGCTGATATGTAGCTCAGAGTGAGGACCTTTGAGTCAATCCCCAGTATCAGTGAAACAAAATAAAACACCCTTGAAAAACCCCAGTGTGACAGCCTGATATTCTGTGTTTGTGGAATCTCCTTACAATCCCTGCTTCACTGTCACAGCTGTACATATTACTCTGAAAGGATTAATGAAGTAACTCCAGTCATACCACACACTGTCTGGCCTCACAGGCCTTTCTCTGAAATTTTGACAGAAACTTCCCTGATCCCATAATTCTTGCACGTGCAAGCTCACAAAACCTACATCATGTGGACAGTGCCTGTGTTGATCACTGGTTTCAGAAATAGTCACTACCCTCTTTGACCATGACTGCACCAATAGGTAGCTGGGTAGCTGGGCAAGCTGAAATGAATCCTGGGAAAAACAACTTTCTAGGTAGCCCTGTGGGAGCAGGGTGCCCTGGCATTCTCTTCTCAAATGAAATATTTACATTTTTATACCCTTGAGCTTGGCAGGGGTAGTATCTTGTTGACCTTAAGGTGTCTTTCCTGTTGATCCCATGCAGATTACTTGGCTTCTTTTTAATGGTGCTGGTCTCTTGACAAGGACAGCATCCTTGGCTGCAACTGTAAATAAGCTTCTTTTCAGGTCAAGATTTTTTTTAAAAATTCTTGCCAATCTGATTTTTGTTCTCACTTTAAATGTGGATAAATGCAGCCAGCAGTGTGTGTGCTGCTGCTTGAGTACTGTGCTGAGTTGAAAATTTTCTCCTCCGGATTACTTAATTCATCACCCTTAAGCTCAGTCTCACTTCCAGACTCAGCACATGAGTAAAACATAGCCATATTCACTGCTGTGAATGACCTCTAGTCCAGTTCCTGACAGTCTTCATTTCCATCTAAAATCTCACCAGTACAGTCTTTCTATCCAGATTCTGATAAGCATTGTTTTTCAGAGTTACTACCAGAATCTCCTATTAACATTCTTTAGAAGCATTCTGAATTTTTCTAGCCTGTTTCTCCAGAGTTTTCCAAATTCCTCCTATAAAGAATAATGAATCACACAATCAGGTATAGTCACAACAATACCTCCGCTTCTGGTTACTAGTTTTATGTGTTGGGCAGCTTTCTGTCACTGTGACAGAAGCCTGAGAAAAACAACTTGAAGAAAGTTGTATTTTGGGTCGTGGTTTACGGGTTTCAGGATATAGTTACTTGCCTGTTTTATTTCTGGGCCTATGGTGAGGCAGAACATCATCAGTAAGTTGTCAAGGGGAGATTTCCATCTGCCAAAAGTAAGTGCCATAAAGCTTTCAAGACAGGGTAAGGATGATCTGCTGCTTAGTTTAAACGTTTTCATTTTAGGCAAGGTAGAGATGACCAATGTCGTAGTTTAAAAATGATTTTATGATGTGTTATAGCATTGTGGTGTAGAATGAGCAAATGTTTCATTATAACTGATGATAATAAATGAAAGTTCGAACTTTCATCCTTATTACAGGTACATCATAATTTTTCTTTTTTAAAAATTTTTATTTAAAGAGAAAAAAAAGTATGTAAAGGGTAGAGATAATACAGAATTTCAGAAAAAAGATAAACAATAAGAAATCACTAGTTGATAAATTACATATTGTCCTCTTAGAAATAGTTGTTCAAGTTACAAAATTAAAGCATACAAAGTAGATCATCAAACAGTGAGAGTGTAAACAGCTACACATACATGAGTCTCTACATGTATTTCTATCCTTTCTGTATTAGAGGGAAAAACAAAACTTAGTAAGACAAAACAAAACAAATTCCTATAAAAACATGAAACCAAAAAGTTGTATAAAACCACAGTACAAGGTAATCTACAATGATTGCTGTATTGTTTCTTATTATCTTCAATAGAATTGCCTATATCATCAGGCATAAATGAATATAGCAGTATAATTGAATATAGCAGTACATAACAATATTAGTAAAAAAAAAACCATTGTAGGCAGTATAAAACTTCAAAGTCAGGTAATAATCCAACCAGAGTGGATATTCTAGTGAATCTTGTCATCTTAAGTGCAGTTGCCTATACTCTCAGACTTGATACTATCAATCATAACAGCTTTGAATAAAATCTATCAATACAAAACAGTGATGTAACAAACCAGATTTGATTACAATCAGTTATGGTAAAACAGTGTAGGTTTTACAGAGCTTTAGACTGACTTAATAGGAAATTAAGGATGATTACCATACTATATCCTGTTATTTTTGGGATTACTGTCTGTGCCCTCAACTCTAGTACAGGTAGAATGACTGGAACAGAATATAATACATCTAAGCAGAGTAGTGTGAGTAATGTGGGTTGTTAAATCCTGGTGCACTGTTAAAAATATAGTGTATCAAGGCCATCTATGTTAGAGATTATAGCCAACCTTCTCTGCCTCATTTCTGCTATGCTATTTTTCTGCCTGTTTGTCTACTTTTCTCCTTCATTCTACTGCCTGCCCCACTCATTGAGACCTTTCTGCCACTGTTCCTAAAATCCTGGTATTTTTTTTCTCTCTCTCTAGAATGTCCTTCAGTATTCTTAGTAGGGTTGGATTGGTGGTCACAAACTTGCCCAGTTCCTCTTTGTCATGGAAGCATCTTGTTTCTCCATTTATTTCTAGTGACGGTTTTGCAGGGTACATCAATCTGGGCTGGAGGTTATTTTCTTTCAGGGCTTGGAATATTTCGCTCCAAGCTCTTCTTGATCTGATGGTCTGTGTGGAGAAGTCAGCCGTGATCCTGATGGGCTTACCTTTATAGGTAATCTGTTTCTTTTCTCTGATGGCTTTTAATATTCTGTTTTTATATTGAATTTCTGGTATCTTGATTATTATATGTCTGGGTGTAGATCTGTTTTGGTTGTAGGTAGCTGGGGTTCTGTTTGCCTCACATAACCAAATGTCATTTTCTTTTCCCATGCTTGGGAAGTTTTCCTTAATTATTTCCATAAATAGCCTTTGTAATTCGTCTGTATGTATTCCTGCTTCTTCGTTCACATTTCTTATTCTTAAATTGTAGATTCTCTTGTCATCTTCTAGCCTTTGTATTGTTACTGCCTGTTTCCTTGTTATTTTTAAGAGAGCTTTCCTTTCATAATCACACATTGCAAACTTGTCTTCAAGTTTTGATAGTCTATCCTTAGTTTCTTTTAAGGTGTTTTGCCAGCTCTCAATGGAATTTTTAATTTCCTGGTAGTCTCTTTGAATCTGCTTCATGTATTCTATATTCTCTTTATATTCTTTATAGAATGTTTCTCTCCTTTTTTTGTGTTCCTCCCGTCTACCATCTGTATCTTCCTGAGAGATGCTTCCTGAGAGCATTTCTTTTATTAGTCTACTCATATCTTGCTCTACCTGATTTAATATTTCAGTTTTGAGCTCATCTACAAGGTCCCGAAGATATCTCTTAATGTCCATTGAAGCCATGCCTGCTGTTGTGTGTTTGCTGCCTGCAGTCACCCTTGTTTTTCCCTCTCCTGGACCAGGGCTCTCAGGGTTTTGGGCTGGGGGCCTCTTCCTGCCTCTCTCTCCTGTCATGGTCCTGGCTTCCTCCACACAGGTCACATTGCAGGTTCCAGCCGGCTTTCCTGTTGGCCATGCCTCCTCCGAAGCATGCTTGCGAGGGTCCTCCCCTGTCTCCTGACTGCTCTTATCACTGAGGTGCAAGCAGTGGCTGCCTAAGCCTGCCTCTCTCCACTGGGCCAACCAAACTGCAGAGGCCTTCCCCCAGTTAGTGCTTGCTAGGCACAGGGAATCGATTTGGGACAGCATATTGGGTCCCAGCAAATCCCACGAATCTGCTTTGGGGAGGGAGGAACCAGCTGAAGTCACTGTTGCTCCCAGTTCAGGCTCCTCCTGCCAGATTCCAACATTTTGCCCATTTGATCATGTCCTTCCCGTGGAGGGTGGTGTCCCAATCCCAGCACTGACTGTGGATTAATGAAAGTCCCTTTGCCAGCTCTGCTCTCTGTCAGGCTCACCAACCCCCAACTTCAGCACTGCTCTGCTTCTTGTGAGTCGTGGTGGGAACGAGTTTGGATGGCTCTGCCAGCCTTGGCGGACTCAGGCTGGTGCAAATTCAGTCTGCTGCAAAATTGGTGGGTCGCAGCGAAAACACTGTGTCCAGCTGTTCCAGTTGTAGTCCCAACGTATTTGACAAGCTTTTTTATGTTTTAATTTCTTCCTGTGTCAAGAGGATCCATCTCCCTCTGTCTGGGTCTCTCCAGGGTGTTTTATTCTGGCATATGAGTTGTTTCTTCCGGGAGGCTCTGTTTTTTGTTGCTCACTGATCGGCCATCTTGTCTTCCTTTCCATCATACTTTTTCATATCCACTTTTAATTTGTATCCCAGATTTATTCCTTGTAAAAAAAAAAGGTATTTATATGGAAAAGTAGAGATAATCTTGGTTCAGGCACCTTACCTTAGAACTTTCTCTTAGAGGCAGACATACTTAAATACAAGTGCAATTGCAAGTGACCTCTATTCTGGGACAATTCTTATGTTAATTAACAGGAATGTGTATTAATTTAGGCTGTTACTTTCTCCTGGTTTCTGACATTACTATTGATGCCCTTTATGGTTGAGCATAGGAAATATTGTTAGTGCCTATATAAAAAATGAAATAAAAAATAGTAATACATCAAGCGCATTTCAACAAGCTACATAATCTTGCTACCAGATTTCTGGCAGGTAGTTCATAGTGTCTGATAAAACATTTGGTCAACAGATGGAATATGCCAGCTAATTCCAAGGAAGTTCTTATTACTGTACATGTTTCAATTTTGGAGGTTGCTCAGTTTTTGAACCCTTGGAATTTGACAGATGTAAATCCATTTTTTTCTCTGCAGGGGTAAAATTTTCCTTTGACTTTAAAATTATATCCAATATATAAATTTCGTAATATTTTGAAGGATAATATGTACTTCCCATGTCATAAATTCTGGAAAATAATCTTACATACTTTAATATTAGTAAAGATATGATACTGCTTTTCCAACAGAGTTTGTTCATTTTGGGTGCCATTTATTGTATTTGATATTGATACAAAGTCTACCTCCTCTCAATTAGTTCCCCTCCCAGTACCTCATTCAGTTGTCTTTTCCAAAATAATACAGAGAAAATCAAACTTTCTTCTCTTCAAATATGGTGAATTATGAGAAATTGGTGAGTCCTTTTTTTCAGAATTCTCAGTCCCTCAACTATTCAGTATATAATACAATTTTCAGACTTCTAATTATACTGACCAAAATCTGTGTTGTCAGGGTTCCCTTAATATAGTACACCAACAGTCTCCTAATTTTCACATGGGCTGTGCAGATTGCAGTGGAATCATGACATCTCTTGCTAAGATTGCTTTTGGTTTGCTTTGGCCACCTTTCTTATATATTGCCTCATTTTGAGCTTGTGTTCAAGTAATGAACACATTACTTAAAATAGAATCTTTTTTTCTTTTTTAAAACTTTTAGCTGAAGTTTTATTTACTCTTATTAAAGCTTGTTTTAGCATGATCATGCTTTGGTGTTTGAATTTTATTTTCCTCTTCTAACTCTGAGGGTAATTTGTGGAATCTCAGTACATAATTTTTGGCTCCATTCTAGTCTGCATTTTTGTCTGCATGTTTCTGGGTGGGGACTGATATGCATGTGGAAGAGAGGGTTCCTTTTATTTTGCTTTTTACTGTTTATCATGTTTAGCTCCATTCCTAACATTTAAGCATTGAGGATTTGAGTGGCAGAAGTTGGAATTGGTAGGGGTGGCAAGGAGGAGCAGGGTATTACTGAAGAGAGCTATTATAAAGTCATTCTGAATAAAGTGTATTTTTTACAGATTAAATGATATCCATATATAAATATATGGATATTGTTATAATTAGGAGAATACAAATTTACTTAAATGTGTAAAGTTTTCTCAATATAGTTTTCTTCATCAATGATTTCTGTAATTAATATGATTATAAAATGGATATGTATTTTATATTAAAATTGTACCTTATACTAAAATCAAGTCTCTTAAATTTCCAGTCTTTGCCTAATCATTATTTGTTTCATTTATTATAAATATACTTGTTTTGATGTGTTTCACAGTAAAGTGATTTACTTGAATTGTTTTTCTTAAATGTCTTTAACTTTTATAGTACTGTGGAAGTTACTAGCTACTGGAATTTCTTGATTGTAATATGTCTTTTACTTGGATTTGGAATTTGTCTTCCATTCATTATTAGATTATTAAATAGACAAACTAAAATTACATGTAAGTTGTGTTATGTACATGTATAATTTTACCTGGTGTGTGTAACATTGTATGCAAACATACTGATAAAAATTCTAAAAATTAATAAATGCATATATAAATATAGACAAAAAAGTGCATGTATTACAAAGAAAATGTGGATTACCAAAGCAAAATCAGAAAAATCTTTAAAAAATTCATTTTTGCATGTATTCAATTTTTATTTGAAATTAAAATTTACAAAATACGTTGTGGTTTGAAGTACATGTGAAGAATGGATGGAGATGGTCACAGTAATCTTTTAGATATCCATCACTTGTGGATGTCCTAATCAGGTCTGCTTCACTTGTTATCTGGTTTTGACTTTTTTATTTCTCATTCGTTTTGTTTATCATTAATGCTACACATATAGGATCATTTTTCATGAAGCTTTTCTAAGTAAGTGGCAATATTTGTCCACTGTAGTCCCATTGTACATACTGTTACTGCTTACCAACTCATTGTGGCTTACCAGAGCTTACCAAGTTTTCTGGGAACTTCTTTAGCCCTTGGCATCCTGGGACCATCTGCATAATCTTCACTTCTTAACACATTCCTTAATTGTCTGTTTCTGTATATGTTGTCAGATTGTCTATGGAGATCCAGGCATCTGCCTGGATATAAAGATATGTGAAGATGCCCTGTATATAGCATTAGTGGTTAGAATTTTCTTTTTTAAAGAATTTATTTTTGTTATCCCTTTCTAAAAAATCTGATATCTGTTTGACACAACTTTTTAGAATTTTGTCCTTGTTGAAATTATGACATGAATTGCTCTTTCGGAATTTTTGTGTTGAATGTCTTTCAACAATTTCACAAAATAAAATTGTTCTCTTTCCTCCTAGACTGTGCAAACTTTATTTCTTAGTGTATATGAGTGACTCAGTATTTAATAAAGCAGGAAAATTATATGAAAAGATCTAGGAAAACAAATTTGTTTCTGAATTTTAAATCCTGAGTTTATTCTTAAATTGGCTACCACTTAACTGCAAAATCCTAGACAAGTCTTATTTTTCCTTTATGTCTTTGTTCCATCCTGTATAGAGGAAGTAAGGTTTTTGACTGTCCCTGAGGTAATGACAGTTTACTTTAAGGTGAACTGACTGTTGGTAGAAGATCAAGGTGTTAATACTTTCTGTGTCAGATTTTCTTTTTCTGGAGTTTAGCTGAAGCCTTGCCTGACTGTAACTAACCACATATCGCTTATGTAACCAGCAAGCACTGTGGTGCCTCTTTCAGTTGAAGACTTACTGCCTGTAGCTAGAAGAATATGTCAGACTTGCTCCAGACTATTCTTACATTGACTGGTTCACTAGGACTGACAGGACTTGTTGTAAATTGTAATCATGTCTGTTGTTCATTGAAGTGGAATGATGAAAAGCAAAATCAGTGAAGGGAAAAGGTAAGTAGAGGAGGTCTGGGGAAATCACGTACGAATTTCTACAGCTTCTCCATATGAAGCAAAACAAAATATGTGTAATTCCTCAAGTACCTGGCTGTGACATCACATGTGAGGTATTTTCTATCAGGGAACCTCATTAGAGACTCAGTGTCCACAGTTTGTATTGAGCAATGGTCATGTAGGTAACCTCTGTACAGTTCCAACTGCCTAGAAGGGAAGCACAATTTCAGCATTGTACATTGTTTGTACAATTTAGACACAGTGAGCCCTTCTTATTTTGGAGGGAGAGAATTTAATTTTTCTTTTTGGTAAACCATCTGTAAATGTCTGGAATCCAGCTTTTCAGGTTCCAGCCAAAGTCCAGACTTGCAAGCAGGTTTTTCTGAAGACAGAAGTTTCAGGCTTCCTGTCTCTTTATTGCACACAGAATAAATCTCAAAAGTTTGCTTCTAGACCCCTGACCTTTGCAATCATGGGAGACCACCTGAAATATTGGAAGAAATGGACATTGCAGAAAGACATTGGCTCTTCTAGGAACTTGGGAGCTGGCCTTGACTAAATTGCTTAGCCTGTTAAAATCTTATTCTTCATCTGTGAATTTGAGATAATGCTAAAACTATGTAGGAATTTTGTCCAAAATAAATTATACATGAATACATATAAGATCAATAGTATCATTTCTCCCTGAATCCATTCAATAATATTTAAATATTGTGTAGTGTACACATGTATTAAAACATTGTACATAGAGTGCCATTAATATGTAAAATTTTTATGCTTTTAGGTGTCAGTTAAAATATTGAAGCATAAAATCTTATTTAAAAATTACAATATGGCAGTAGTCTAATAAGCAGTGAACATCTTTTTTTGTTTTTTTTGGTACTGGGGATTGAACTCACAACCTTATGCTTGCCAGACAGGTGCTTACACTGCTGAGCTAAATCCCCAGCCCAGCAGTGAACATCTTACAATGAGCAAAATGACATCCTTTCTTGAGTTAGTATTCCTTTTGGAGAGAGAGCGAGACTTTAATCTTAAATATTAATTGTGCATGTTAATATGTTGACTGCAGTTTATGATCAGTGCTCTGAGACAGTGCATAGTAAGTACTCTCTAGCAAATCAGAAAGGATTCTTCTGAGAGTGGCATATGTCTGAAACTCGAATATGCCTCTGTACCTCAAGAGATCAGGGACAGACATTAGTTAATGATCCTGCATTGGCTCTTTCCTGTGGATGGGAAGATCCAGGCAATATTAGGGGGAGAGAAAAAGGCCAGTGTGCTTGGAACAAATACCTAAGGTGAGAGATGAAGCTGGTGAAATTGGAGAGGGAGGTAGTTAAGATCCACACTGTGGTAATGGAGTTTGGGCCCTCAGTGGTGTTTAGCAATGTGTAACATGATCAGCTGTCCTAAGTGTTTTGAATTGATCACTGAGATGTGATTGGTGTGAAGAAGGACAAAAGGCAGAGACTATCTGAGTTAACCAGACTTGTATAAAGGCAGCATGGCATGAAATTTATTGTGCCTGGGTACAGGCAGACAGAGAGTGGAAAGGCTGTCTTAGGGAAGAGAAGAAAGCTGGCCCTTTTTTATAGGGATTGAAAGAAGCCAAGGGGCATTAGGATGGAAGACTTTAATAAACATCTGTGGTCAGAGTTCTCTGGCAGCCTTGAACCTCAGTGGGCAAAGTCTTTGAGAATCTGGTTTAAATTTTCAGGTGTCTCCAGATTTCCTGGAATCTGCAGGATCTGGGTCTGTCTTTATCTGTTTTATGATATGTGTTTGTGGATGACAGCCTGTGTGCCAAGCCAAGTTCCCTACTGAGAATAATGCATTTGCTGGCAAACAGATTGGGGCTGGGAGAGTCAGATTTTATTCAAGCCTTTCAATTAGAGTTGGCAAAATGGCTATGAGTGGCTATGGCAGGAGTATAGGCAAGTAGTGTTTATAATTTGAGTTAGAATAATAGCTTGCTTTGTGATGGAGAGATGCAAAAGTTGAGGAAATCTAGTTATTGCTACTTAGTAAATTATTTAAAAGAATAGCTTCAAGATTGTTTTTGAAGTTTTTTTTTTAAGCCCTAAAAGCATTTGTGGTAGAGGAAATGGTTGAATTACAATTTGCTGATGTTCACATATCAGCTACAACCTGTCACACCCATGCAACTTTTGAATAGAAATGAAAAGTAGATACTATGTAACATGCAGGATTTTGAATGGTCAGCCATCCTTCATTCACCTAAGTCAAACAATAAACTATCAGGAAGTGCCGTTATTTATACTAGAAACAAATGATAAATATTAAAGTTAGGATTTGAAAGGAAGTAATTTGTGGTCAGATCTACATGACCAACTATATTAGCAAAATATGCCTTTAGGTCATATCTGGCCCAAGCTATTTTTTATATAGCCAACCAGAGAACTAAGGATTTTTTAAAGGGGAAAAAAAAACCAGTGAAAATAAAATCATCAAAATAAACCAGAATAAGTGATACAGGACTTCCAAATCTTTTGAAATCAACAATAGTTACCACAGTGCCTTTGTTGTCTTCAGAATAGCTGCAGATACCACCTTCAGATATACTAAAAATCCAATAGAACATGATAAAAACAATAAAAATAAAACAATGAATGCAATAAAGAACCTCAAACAAACCAGTAGTGAATACATAATGGCTTCCATAACATGTGTTGCTATCTTTCAAATGGCTCATGCCATCAGAGTTAACATAAACAAAAGAAAAGAAAATTACCCCCCCCCCCCAATACAATGAAAATGATATGATTTCCGGGGGTGAAGGATCTCCTCCCTGTAGGTCATGCTCCTGTAGTCCGCAAGTCGCTGACTCACAGAGAGAAGCTTGGGTCTGACTCTTCCCAAGCTGGCAACAGCCTGCGCATGGTGCTGGATCCAGGTGGGGATCTCCTCCCCAGATTTTTTTTTTTTTTTAATTTGAAAGGCTTGTCAGAAGAAAAAAGAAAAGAATGAAGAGGGCAATGGGAGAAAGAGGAGGGAGTTGAAAATGTAAGAATATATGTGATAAACAAAACTTGAAATAGTTATTGGTTCTTTTATAGTAAAGTTTGCTGATTCTAGCACTGTGCTAAAAAAATGATTACTAAGAAAACATGTTCCTTAGGTAGAAAATTAAGAACCACCAGTCATTATAGGTGAAGAAGGAGCTGGCTAGTTATCTGGTCATAAAAATCAATTAGTTGTACAGCAAAAACAGTCTACTTAGAACTCCTGTGCTAATTTGTTTCTCTTGATTTCTGCAAATTTAAAACTAAGAACTATGAGTAAATTTATTGGAAAGATTTAAGTATCAAAGGTAGCCAGGTTAGTGGTGAGTTACTTAATGTGATGCTGTGGTTAAAACAATAGATTTCAGATGAATTTTATGTGCAGCTTGACTGTTTGGTGACAGGCTGTATTAGCAAAATGTCTTTTGGTATTAAACTCATGGTTTTTGGAAAGGAAAATTAGGCCATCAGTGAATATTCTTGCTCAGATATTAAGAATTATTTGGAGGGGAATAAGAACTGTTACTCTAACAGTGCATTCTCTTTTGCAGCCAATCATAAAAGGATTAATTCTTTTTGTCGTTTTAGTCACATTGAGGGACTGTGGAATGAATACAGAGATTTGCTTTTGCTTTTTATGATGAAGTGACTTTCATTTCATAAGTGGTTGTTCAAACCCACTGCACTTTACAGATGTATTGTATGTTTAATATACATGTTTCCTCAAAGTCAAAAGCTGGAAATAGAGGTTAATTTGGTTATGTTTGGGCTTGCTATTTTCTGTTCTTTGACACCATAGCGCTGGCCATCTGACTGAAACCCAGCAAAAGTGTTTTACAGATTCAAATGAAGCTAGTTGATTAGATAATATCTATAAGAATCCTAATCATTATAGATTTTAATTTTTTTTTTTTTTTTTTTGGTGCTGGGGATTGAACCCATGACCTCACGCTTTCCAGGCAGGGGCTTACACCACTGAGCTAAATCCCCGGCCCTAGATTTTAAAATGTGCATTTTATGGAAGCTTTTCTCTTAATGTTAAGATACTTTATTGGGTATATGCTTTTCTTTAAACATGAGAAACATTTTTTAACTCTTAAAATAATGTGTTTCATTGGTTGACAGTAACAATCAATTTTAATTACCAACTTTTTCTTTTAAAGAGAATTAAAACAATAAAATGATAATTTCAAAATAAATGATAGGAAATTGACAATGGTTATTATATTGCATATTGTTGTCTTAAAGTAATTGCTCAGATTACTAGATATATTCAAAATTTATCAAACAGCATAAGCACTATCCATTCCTTTCAGTGAATAGAATGAGTAGTACAATTATCTTAGATATCTTGTGTATATGTGTGTGTACATGTTTTTTCCCTCCTTCCTTTTCTCCATTCCTCCATCCCAGTTGTTCTTTGCATTTGAGCAGTTTAATTGCCACTTTTTCAATGCCCTTAATTTAGTCTTAACAAACTAGAACATTCCTGTAGGTTTAATGAGGTCTCTAATCACCACAGTGAATTGTAAAGTATAAGCATTTAACTTCTTGGTAAACCTCCTTATGTTATTATTTTCTGTCTTTGCAGATAAATTATTAGTCATAACTGTAGCTACAAAAGAAAATGATGGATATCATCGATTTATGCAGTCAGCCAAGTATTTCAATTATACTGTGAAGGTAAGGTATATTTGAATCTATAGAGATGTTGGAATATGTGTCATGTAGCATCCACAACATTAACATAATTTATAATCATCCAGGAAGATGAAATTTGGTTACATAATTGCTGTTTATATAGTTTTAAAGATACAGTTTAGCACTATTAACAGTACCACTCAGCAATTCTTAAATTTTGCTAATGCTTCTATTAACAACAGAAAAAATGGGATTATTTATAATATATATGACATTTCTTTTGGAGGGTTGTGTAAAAACATGATATAATTAAGATTTTACAGTAGGTTTCTTTTTACTGACTTTGAATAATTTTTTAAGTTTTATTTTCAGTTATGGTGTGTGTGTGTGTGTGTGTGTGTGTGTGTGTGAGCGCCCACGCGTGTCTGTCTTTTAATGGAGAACTGAATAGACACACCTTGGAAGAACAACAAATGGACAAGCTGCTTCCTTCTTCTTTCCCTTTTTATTCTAACCAGGCACAAAGCCTTTTGGTTGGTGCTATCCAACTCAGGGTGAATTTTCCTTCTTCAGTAAGTCAGTCATACAGATATCTCCAGAACTCTGTTAAACTAATCAAGTGTTTCTTATGCAAACTGAATCCAAAGTTAATGATTGTACAGAAATACATGTGTACCCATGTTTGTAGCAGCTTAATTTATAATAATTAAATTATGCAAGTGACTATATGTCCATCACATAGATGAATGGGTGACAAAAATGGTATTTATACAATGGAGTACTACTCTGCTAGAAAGAAGGATAAGTTTATAGGAAAATGGAAGTACTTTGAACATTAAGTGCAATGAATCAGACCCACAAGCTTAAAAGTCATACAGTTTCTCCTGCGTGAGAAAACCAAAAAATAAATACAGAGCAAAATAAAAGACAAGAAATGGGGAGGCAGATCTTTGGCAAATGGGAAGTAGACTAAGAGATGGAGAAGCAAAGAGAGAAAGGGTTATTAAAAAAATTAAGATAGGTGTTGCACACGTACCAAATACTCATAATGAATGTATTTATTAACTACCACAAACATGTACTAATTAAAACAAAAACTATTAAAGAGGCTAAATACTTTTTGTAAGTTAAATTTATTTTTATTTTTATTAGTACACGTTTGCAGTACATAATGATTACAGTCATTACAGGGAGTTGATGCATGTATATAGCACATGTATATAGCACATCTTCTTTCTTTTCTATCTTCTTCCCCTTCCTTGGTCACCTTTCTTTTTGCAAAAGATCTATTTCTTTTCTTTTTTTTAAAATTAATTATATTAGTACATTTTGGTATACAAAGTGATCACATTCAGCATGGGGAATTTGTACCTGGACATGATATATCTTGATTCCCCCCCACACTCCACTATTCTTCCTTCAGCCCGTCTTCCCCTCCTTATTTACAAAAGCTTTGCTTTCATTTTTCCTTCTCGTATTTTTCCTTTTCCTTCTTTCCTTTCCCTCTCCCCCATCCCTAGGTCCCCTTCACATTTGAATATTTTCTTCCTGTTTCACAATACCTATTATACCTTTTGGTCCTTATTTACACTTCTGATTTCTCATACCAGAGAAGTAACATGGTATTTATACAATGTGTGTCCAGTTGGTTCACTTCACAATGTCTCAAGTTTATCCTTCTTTATGGCTGAGTGTAGTACTCTATTAAAAAAAAATACACATACTTTATCCATTCATCAGTGGATGGGCACTTGGATTGTTTCCAAGATTTAGCTATTACAAACCATGCCACTATAAACATGGATGTGCATATATGGTTGTGATATTATGCTTTTAATTGCTGCTGATGACTTTCTAGGTTTTTAAAGAACTGTCATATTCTGAATTTGCTGAAGGATGAAATGGTAATTTCATTTGTAGGTTCTCGGTCAAGGAGAGGAATGGAGAGGTGGTGATGGTTTTAATAGTATTGGAGGGGGCCAAAAAGTAAGATTAATGAAAGAAGTCATGGAACATTATGCAAATCAAGAAGATATGGTTATCTTGTTTACTGAATGGTAAGAGAAATGCTTTACGGATTTTTCAAAATATATTGTTATTTTTAAAAAGTTGACATTTTTATCTGTAGATTATGCTATACATTAAATTATCTTGTTCACTAGGAATCATTTTAAAAAGTAAATTTTACTCATAGTTGTAAAATCATGGTCTGACATAATTATATAATATGATCAAAGGTGGTGAGTTACTGTAAGCCCTAACAAGAAAACATGTATAAACTAACATTTTATGAAATATATGTTTTAATATTGAGTTAAAAGTGAAGTATAAGTGGATTGAACTTACATTTTGAGTAGAATAACCCAATGGATTTTGGTTATGAAAAACCTATTTAAAGAATTCAGTATAGAGCCAGGTGCAGTGATACACACCTGTGATCCCAGCACTGGGGAATCTGAGGCAGGATTGTCATGATTTTGAGGCCAGCCTGGTCTCTATAGTAAGTTCAGGGCCAGATTGGACGACATAGTAAGAACCTCCCTCAAAAAACAAAAGCAAAACAAAGGAAAACAGAAGCATTCAATATACTTGTAAGTTCACTGATTTTTTTTAAAAGCATAATTAGACTTTAAGGTAAGATAAAAATATTGGCAGTTACCAACTAAAGGTAGTAGTAAAAAGGTATAAACTTAAGAATAGTAGTCATAGCTATATTGTAACAGCTAATGTATACAATTAAATAAACACACAAGTGAAATAATTATCTCAAATAGTTTTTGAGATGACTGCTCTGGGAAAATTGGTCCAAGATAAATAACACTGGCTAGAAATGGAATAATAATCTAATCACAAACCTGTGCTGTTCACTAGCGTTCCTTAGAACTTCAGTTATTCTGAGTACGACTGAATTTAGTTTTCATGTGTTTCACACAGTGGAGCTTCATACTGTGCATTATTTGCATGTTTTCAGGACACAATAGCAGGGAACTTGCCAATATGAATTGTATCAAAAAGAGACCTTGCAAAAAGAGATATGGTAAATACTTTGAAACTGGTTTTAAAGATTGCTTTTTATTGTTCATTTGAAGAAATAAAATGAATTCTAGAAGCAGGAAGCCATCCAAATGTTTGAATCTTAAAGAATTAAAATTATTAAAATACTGAATTTGAACCAGAAACTATGAATATGGCAGTATTATGATCTGTGTCAACCAGTGTTTGTTTCTTTTGGCTTGTCAATGCACAGAATTTTTTTCTGAAAAAGTGGGACCATTGAGCAAGTTTTTCATTTTGTATTCAACATGCATGTATTGAGCCCAGAATATGATTCAGGTTTTGAACTTAACACTCTTCTAACAAAAAATACAGTGAAAGACTTTATTACTATATCACTTTGCTAATTGTTTGTAAAAATATCATTTTTCTATTTTTATTGTTATTAAGTACAACTGATATGTATTATTCTGAGGATGACTAGCTTCATTGTGTTCTGTGAAATGAACATTTCATAAATCATGTAATTCAATTTACCACCACATAACCCGTATGCTTGCCTTTTATATTTTTATGTAATTTATACAAAAAGCAGAGTAGATGAAAATTTTCTGAAAGCAAAGCTTTTCAAGTACTATATAATTTGAGCTAAAGATGACAGATTTATTTGATGGACTCATCTTCTCTGGCAGTCATGACAGTTTTTAAATGTGCAAACACAAAAAACCTAGTCATTAATGATGGACAGCGTTTCATTATTAGTATGAAGGAAAGCCAAAACACATTTTTTTTGTTTCTATACTTTTTTTTTCCTGAAGGCAAAATTGAAATAACTAACTGTGACATATGTTGTATTGCTTTTATTTCACACGGAACAGTGTAAAATGTGTTTAGGAATTAGTTAGAAAATGTTACTTTTTAAAAAATACTCAAATGTTTGTTACTTTTTGCTGAATTTTGAGTGAGTATATTGGTAGACATGTTGGAGTGAGGAGGAAGCAGCTGATTCATAACAGCAGGGCTTGGTGATCATGCTTGTATGACTGATTGTTTGCTTACTTAGTTTAACTATCTTTTGTATGTATATATTCCTAAACCAATTTGTCTAGTCCTTGAATTTTCTGTAATGGTTGTGTGGACACTTATTATGCATTAAATACATGTTAGACTGTGAAAGTTCTAATGTATCATAAATACTATGGATTTCTATTTTGAAACTAGAGGGAAACTGTCATTTAATTCATATTACGATTTTATAAATAGTCTGATCCAGAAATGCACAGATACTCAACTTAACAATCACTCCGTAGCGGAGCCAGTGGCTTGCTGTCTTTGTCACTGTTCTCTCCCTCTTAGTAAGGTAGTGTTCCAGTGCTGGACCAATTCCTGAAAATGGCCTGTGGAAATGTTGTTCCAGCTTGACAGTGTTTTCATTGACTCTGTCCTTACGCAACCTTAGTAAGGATCATCTTATAATCAGCAAATGAAATGCCATAGCATTTGATGGAGAATTCACTAAGTATTATTTAGCTTTTAGAATAGTACTCATTTTATACTAGGTAATTTCTGGTTTAAAATAATACCTTTTTACACCAGTTTTTCTCTCTCCAGAATTCCTAAAATTTATAGTCATTTTCCATTGTAACTTCACTTTTTATTTTCCAAGTTGAATGGATGTATTCAGCTAGTGGTGTGTGTGTGTGTGTGTGTGTGTGTATGTGTGTGTGTGTCTGTGTGTTTGTGTGTATCTGTGTTTGCATATGCATATGGAAAGGGATGTTAAAGCATGGTTACAGAGTTTTTGTGATGATAATTATCTCTGGGAATAAAGAGGTGAAGATGTGGATGATAAAGTTATCAGGTGTGGTGTTACTTTGTGCTTATGTTTCATTAGACTTCAATTATGGACATTAACTACTACTAGTTTGGATGATTATAAATGTTTAAGTTTATGCCAATGATGCATATGAATGTATCGAATTATAACGGAACAGCAAATAGGATTAGGGAACATGTCTGTTGCTTTTTTTTTTTTTTTCTAGCTATCCAGTAGCTCTGCTTCTTGTTGAGACATGGAATTATTCACTGATTCACTCACTTGTTCAACAAATATTTATTGACCATCTTCAAAACCCAAGGCTAAGGGGGATATGCAGATGAATGAAGATATGGATCTAGCATATGACGGGGGAAGATGTGGTGTAGTATAAGATAGACTTTTAGAATAAACAGAAAATAAAACATTTGATGAAAGGGAAAAGGAAAAGAGCTATGAGAGCTAAGTGGAAGAAAAAAGTGTTTTCCAGTAAAGGTGACAAAGGAAAGGTTTGTAGAGAAAGTGGCATTGAAAATGTTCTTTAAAGGTTGGTAGTTTGGGCTGATTTGGGAAAATGTGTCTTAAAGGGGAGGGATAACATTAGAAGGAAATTTATAGATGACATGAAATAATTGAGTTTGGCTTCAGAACAACTTTTTGAGTAGAAGATTATTAACATGATACCTCTTCATCTAGATTTTATTCTATAGTCCAGAGGTCAGTAAACTGTGCTCCAGCCCATCAGCTGTTTTTGCAGAAAGTTTTATTGGAACAGCTGTGCTTATTGTCTATGGTGACTTCTGCACAGTGGGTGCAGAGTTGAGTTATTTGATAGTATAAACGACCTCCCAGTTTAAATGATTTTCTGTAGAAGGTCAGAAAATAAATATCTGCTGACTCCTGCTTTATGCCATATTCCCAAACCACTGATTTAGTCTAGCATCTGGCACTTTTCAGGAGAGTTTGTCAGTCCTATTTAGAAATGGGAAGGACTTGGGGAATGGGGAAGCCTATAGAATTTTTCATTAATCTAGGCTAGTACCTTCTAGTGATTCTGTATTGCAGAAGATTGGAATGTTAAACAGATTAAGTTGATGGAATCAATAGGTTTTGGTAAAAGATTAGATATGAAGGGTAAAAGGTTGGATAGAAGGAGTCTAGTCTGAATAAAAGATTTTCAATCTGGGTGACTGTGGTTGAAGGTACCACAAAAACAGAACACAGAAGGACAAATACTTGTAAAAGTCTCAATGACCTGTTGGAGACAGAATTCTGACATATTGAGGTGGAATCTTTTGGCTTTTGCAGGACTTAGGAGTATTTACCATAGGAAAATACGGAGAGTTTTATTTCATTCTTCACATTTAAATGCACTGAGTTCCCATGAGAACTATTTTTATGACCTGTGTGCATTCTTTTGTTTTAAAACATTTTTTGACTTTGAGTTTTTATGTCCCGAATAATTTTAAGTAGAAAAACTTTCTTGCCTTTTGAGAAATTTTAAGTAGATTCAAAGATTTTTCGGAAGCATTGAAACACAGAAATAATGCTACTAGAATGAATTCGGGAAAATTTCAACAACTTTACATTTCTGTTCAGAGTAAAATTCTTATTGTACTATATAAATTATTTAAATTTATTGTATTTATATATATAATACAATAAATTCTTATTGTATTATATAAATAAATTTTCCTTCCCTTTTGCTTTGACAATTGCACCATGACTTCAGATGAATGCATCTACTAAATTATAGAAATAAGTTGCCACACCTCTGCTTTTGTAAGTCACTGACTTTCTGTATCCATCACTCAGCCTTTAAAGATGGAAAACAATCACTTTCCAAAGTTGCATGTATAATATTTTTTTAGGGGGGATTTGTGGTTGAACCCAAGTGTGAGAAGCCTTAGAAAAGTAAATATTTTGCTTCTCATATGCGAGGCAAGTGCTCTACCATTGAGCGTGCTATCTGCCAAAGTTTGTTTCTGTAACTTTTGCATATGTGACACTAACTGTAAAATTTTTAACAGTTTGGCCTAAGCTCACAATCATATGATTTCTCTGATATAATAAGTGGTATATTTTTCCCATTTCCAAAAAATATGTTGAGTTTCTCTATAGTTCCCAGGCAGTGTCTTGTCTTTGAGACTTTGTTTTACTTCTCATGATTCAGTTTCCCACAGAATCTAGACTTCTTTCTCAATTGTCAACAATTGGGAGAAAATGCTTCTATTACAGGAAATCATTTATACTTAGAAGAAAAAGGGAAACATGTTTTATGAAGTCAGATTAGTTCAATTGATTTGTAAATAAATAGGCATGAAAAAGTTGGCTTAAGGTTTATCAGAACACTGTTATCCAGATCTAAAGTTTTATCTTAGAAATGTGCCTCTGGCTAAAGATAAAATTATTTTAATTTACAGATTTGTTGAAACTTAAAAATGAGTTATGCTCTTCCTCTCTCCTCACACTAGCACATTTCCTTTAGTTAGTGAGAATGTTACTTTTTCTTTTTTGAATGTTTACAGTGTATATCCTGTTAAGTTTTAGTTAATTTTTTCCAATTACTTGGTACAATAAGTACTTTCACCTGCTTTATAAAGAGACTAAAGCATAAATACATTGAATAATTTGTATATGAATTACTCAGATAGTAAGTGACAGAACAGGGATTAGAAACCCATATGGAAACTTCAGGTATATGACCGTGAGTGACTTTATTGTTGTGCTATTAATAGTCTTAACAGCTTCTTGCCTGATGATCCTGGAAATTAAAAAAATTCTGAAAAACAAAATCACTCTGTATCAATACCTATCTGTCTACCTAGATATATAGATATTTTAATTTTACAGTGTTATTTTTTGATTGAAATAAATGGTAAAAGTTAATTCCTCTAAAATAATTTGAAATGACATTATCTCTCATAAGCACCCAATATTACTCTTACTATGATTTAAAAATTAGACAAAATTATAAGTTTCATTTGTGCATTCTCAACATTTTAATCTTCTTTTAATATTTTCTTTAACCACGAAGATTATGATGAGAGTGTGGGTGTCCAATATTTTTCACTTGTACATTGGTTCACATAAAGTGAAAGGAGGAGAGGAATTAGAGAATAGGAGCCTTGAGTAAAAAACTGGAGGTTACATATGTTAGTTTGGCTCATGTTCCTCTGGGCAAAATTAGACAGCCACACCTAGCTTCACAGTAGTTTCTAAGCCTAATGGCTATGTATCCATTTTACACTTCGGGGATTTCATTACTAAAATAAAGGCATGGCACATATTTGGGGGGAGTTGGCATCTCTGCCACAAGTCTAAATAATGAATATAAACTTATTTCCATTTAAATAGGGAAAATTTATTGGAGTTTTACTTTGAGGAAGATAAAAGGTGTTTTATTTTGATAAAATAATTTATATATGGTAAGTCATAAGTTGATAAATCTGACCTGAATTGTAACTGTTATCCTAGAATATTAGCAAGTTTCTCATGCTTAAATCTAGCTGAAAAAGGCATATAAAGAAGCCTTTTTATTTCTCTGATTAGTTATGACAGCAGTACATTCAGAACAACAGCCATTAGGAACTTCTTGTGCTAAATCCAGAGCATTGGTTTACTCTTGTTGTTTGCTGCCTGGAATAATTCATTAAGTTATCATCTTCAGAAATGTTTGGGCTTGTGATACTGATATAAGAAATGCAGAATAATTTGAGGTTGTAAAGAATAGAGAATGGGGGGCCAGGGATTTAGCTCAGTGGCATATGTGCCTACCTGGCAAGCATGAGGTTGTGGGTTAAATCCCCAGAACCAAAAAAAAAAAAAAAAGAATAAAGAATGTACTGCAGAGAGGATATATTTTAGATAGGAGCTTTTACATTTAATACTTGGTTAAGTCATTGTAATTCTGTTTATTAGCTGCAAGAAATAAATGACTAGAAAGAATCAATAAAATTCTGACATTAAATTTACGTTACCAATTTTTACAATTGTCAGATTTACTATCTGTAATAAGATACAATTGTTTGAACACATTTATTTTCAGATTTCAGGCTACAAATGATCAGATGTATATTAATGATACTTAGTATTGAAGTTTATTTGTAAAAGATAATGAATTCTTCAAAAATGATAGAAGATAGTTAAGAATTGAATTGAAATATTAGGCAGTTTTAATGGTGAAATTTGTTAAAAGATTACATCTGAATTACTCAGTTGTGTGACAAATAACTATTTCTAACATTTCAACACTATCTGTATTACTCAATTGTGTGACAAGTAACTATTTCTAACATTTCAACACTTTCAGAATTTGATTTGTAGGCAGTTATTGAAAAAATATGAAGGTATCACTGCAGAAGATATTGCAAAAACTGTGTTTTATTTTGACTTTTATTTTATTTGGCTGATATATACTAAATACTAAATATAAGTTTGGGGAAATTGATGTCCTCCATAAATAGCTGGTATTCATCTTATATGGAATTTAATTAATTAGTTAATTAATTTTTGTCTTTTTGAGGAGAGAGTTTTGCTATGCAATTCATACTGACCTTGAGCTCACTTTGTAGCCCAGGCTGGCCTCAAACTTGCAGCAATATTCTTGATTCAGCCTCTGAAGTGCTGGGATTACAGGCATGCACCACCATGCCCAAATTTTAAATTATGATTTTTATTAGAGACTTTTTCTTGATTTATGTGCCTAACATAACGTGAATTTTAAAACTTGCTTTTCCTTTGTTAAACAGCTTTGATGTTATATTTGCTGGTGGTCCAGAGGAAGTTCTAAAAAAGTTCCAAAACACAAACCACAAAGTGGTCTTTGCAGCAGATGGAATTCTGTGGCCAGATAAAAGACTGGCAGAGAAGTATCCAACTGTGCACATTGGGAAACGCTATCTGAATTCAGGAGGTGAGTAACATATGGAAAGAAACGTTTAATGCAAGCCTTAGTAAATTTTAAATACAAATGAAGCAACTTTTTAAAAACATAGTAATTGTAGATGTGAAGTTTTAAATAACTGTTGTCAAATTATTGCTATCAAAATATGTCTAAAATCCACAGTACAGTTTAAAGTTGACAAAAGATTTTCACAGATGTTACGTTATTTGATTCTCCTGAGAGTCTAGGCAGTGTAGATGTTTTAATTTTCACATTGTAATAAAGGAAACTCAAGTTGCTCAAATTCAAGTGACTTCTAAAGACTTTCAGTTTTTTTTTTTTAAGAAAAATTGGCATGCATTCAAATATGTTAAATACTGCGTATAGCTTTAACGAGAATTTTCTGAGGCAAATAGGTTTAGTAAGTTCCTAACGTAAGTAAAAGTCCATTTTAAATCTTTTGCTATGTGATTTATAAATGGATAATGGTTCTTTTGATCTAATTTGAAATATATTTAAATAAATAAGTGATTTATCTTGAAATCAGTAGATTTTACATTGCATGTCTACATATACTGAAAACATTTCAGTATCTGTGCCATTGTAAATGAAAAAACAAGTTATCCCCCATCTTTCTAAACATAAAATAAAGTTTGACGTTGAATATTGCTAGGGTACTAAAGTGTTTCCCTTAGACCAAGGCTGGTTAATGTAAACATGGCTAGAAGATAAACCAAATAGGATGAAAAATGTTAGAGAAAGAAGTTGGGTTCATCTTTCAAACACATTTGGAAAGTGGATTTTTGTGCATAAGTTACAAGAATATAACTGATACTGTTTAAGATAGTTAAAATAAGTTGTATTAGGGGGTAGTAGTGTACCTGCATTCTAGACTTTGTGTAGCCACTTATGGTAAATAAAATCTGTGGCAAGTAATTTCATTTCTCTGTGATGCTGTGAATTCATCTCTTTTCATCCACACCCATTTTCATAGTTGTACTTTGTAATTTGTCAGCCCTTACAGATAATGAGCTTTTGAAACCTTACATTACAAATTCTACTGCTTGGTTTAGCTCTTTTTTTTTTTTTTCACTGTCATTTTAGTGTAGAAATGGTTTATGCAAAAACTCTTGAGTTTTTTTTTTTTCCTCCAGTCTATCTATAGCCTTTGGATTTTACTTTCACGTTCAAGTCAGTATCTAAGGTTTAATGTATTAATTACTGTGTTCTCACTGTCTTGGCACTACTTTCCCCTTGGGATTTCCAGCTGTGACCTTTTAGTCTCTACCTAGGTGGCTGCTACTGTCTCTTCTCTGCCTGAGCACCCTGCAGTTGGCTTGGTGCTGCCTCCATGTCATGGCCCTTGAGCTACCAGAGCCTCAGAAACAGTTCATCCCATGTCTTATGTAGATCAAAGCCTAGTTTTTCAAAGGCAAAATTAAGCTATCAAACTCTTTGAGTTTTTATTTTATATTTATTAATTTTTTTCCAAAAATAGCATGCATATTGAAATCTCATATATAAATTCATCTAGATAGTGATGTATCAACTCAGAGACTGAATCTCAGAGATTTGTGGTGCTGTGCAAACCGAAAATATTAGCAAATAAGTGCCATTAAGCAAAGGTATTTATAAGTGGGACTGGAATGATACAAGGTTATCAAAACACCAGCTTTATCCTTTCTGTAGTCAGAATGATTAGAGAAATGGTAGAAGGCATAAATAAGTTCAGTAAAGGTTTGTGGTATTTTATGGTTGATATGTTGAAAGTTACTTGAAGGATATGAATTATGTTTATAGATGGATCATTTCATTTTTAAAAACACTTTATAGAAAATACATACATCATATAAAATGTGTGTCAGATACTATGAAAATAGATGTAGTTATTTGAGGACATTTAGGTTTATGAAAAGTATAAGGAAATTAATTTTTGGTAAATAATATAAATCTTTGAAAAAGTTACATAACCACTACTTAGTGTGTGTGTGTGGATATATATAAAGTTTTAGTATATTTTTATCATGAGACTCCTCATAAGAATTGAAATTACATTATCTTTCAGTTTTTTAGGATTTTTTTATTTGGTAAAAATGACAAAAAAGGAGCCATCAGTGACTGGCTTTGTCATGTTTTCCCTTTGTCTTGTTTTCTCTAGGTAACAGTAATATTCTCAGGCTTGTTAATTTCAATTCTTTTGTTCCTATGAGAAAAATTTTATTTTTTAATGTAAAAACTTGGGTTTATTTGAATTAATAGTAGTATTGGTCCCTTTTTAAAATTATTTTATGTCAATGCAACATAGTAGCTTGGCTGCACTTCTGAAATCAGAGGAAGACTCAGTGGGAAAAATGACCCTATTGTCTATGTCGTTTCTAGACAGATGTTGGCGAGTTAAATGCTTTTCCTCTTAAGGCCAAAGGGAACAATCCAATTTTAGACTTCCTTTTCCAGACAATGACACACAAAACTTAGCCAAAAAATGCTTTAGCAGGCACAGTAATGACTGGTTCAAGTAATGGAAAAATTCTCTAAATGTCCTAGATATAAAATTTCTGTGGGATTTTTGTAGTCACTGACAAATCTAACATTCTTTTGATTGCTTTAGCATCTCTGGCACTGACATTAAAACCACTCTAGTAGAGATTTTCTCCTTTCAGAAATTCTGAATCCTTTGCAGAAGATCCAAGAACATTTTAGAAGGTCAGAGAAAATTCTTCTGTCATACTATATTCCTTTTCTAGTAAGTCCTTTTCTTTTAGAAGCCTTGGAAAATGTGTGTTTCCCTTTTGTGTCAGTTAACTTTGGAACTGCAATTTATTTAAAAGAGTGTTTGATTTTTTTTCTGTTTTGTGGTTGGTAGTAACACTCACTTTGTCATAGTTTATATATGAAATAAATACCATTCAATTTTTTTTTTATCATGATTTGTGAACTTTCAATCTAAGTGTTAGATCTCTTGGCTTCATAGTTTTCTGCAGTGGTTCAGTGGATTAATATAGATCAAATGTTGGTCTTTGAATTCTAAATTCTGTACTCTACCTCTGCTTTGTTGCAGGATTTATTGGTTACGCTCCATATATCAACCGTATAGTTCAAAGGTGGAATCTCCAGGATAATGATGATGATCAGCTTTTTTATACTAAAATTTACATTGATCCATTGCAAAGAGTAAGTAATGGCCTGCATTTTCTCTTTGTTTTATTGTTTTGATTGCTTTGTTAATTATATCAAATTAATATGGAGTGATCAGAAAGAGGTGATTTTATTAATAGTATGAGAAGTAGAAAACTGAATTGTTCTTATCAATAATGTACTTTAAATAGTAGAAGTCGATAAAATACACAAAAAAGTGAGTAGGTGAGATGTGTTTCTCCCTCTGACTGGGGATTGGCACTAGTTTATGGGTTCACACACTTCCTTTTTGTGATCATGTCAGCCTTCTTGACAGATGTGGATGAGTCAGAGAGAAGAAAAGCAATGATGTGAGGCCTTGTTTTTTCCCAGAAGTTACATATATTGAAATACGTGTTGAAGCAATGGATAGAAAAAGGGAATGGCAGTCCTTACACCAGAGTTATTACCCTACCATTGATGTGTACCCACTTCCAGGCTGTCTCACAATAAAAGAGTGAATTATGTCAATAAAACTTTTGAGCCTGGAGACTTAAAGTGGCAGTGATGAAGTCCCAGTGAGTCTAGAGTAGTGATGGCAAACCTTTTAGAATGTTTGATGTAGCAAATAGTGGTCTCCGGCACATATCCATAGATTCACCACCACTGGTATAGCGAATGGTTTTTGTTAAATTTTAGAACACTTAGCTTTCGTTTCTTAAGACACACAACATAAGATATGTATGTTCTTTTATTTCCTCTGTCTTGCAGTTATATTTTTTTTCACTGAAGCAGCTGTTTGATACAATATATTTTTAGTACAAATATATTTTTATAGTTTTAAGATACTTAGTGTATTTTCATTTTGATTCATAATCCTTTTAACCTCTCTAAAGTTTCTTAGATCTTTCTGACCTTCTTGGTCATAGATAGGTGAGAGGCCAGAGTCCATATCTAGTCCTTAGCAAAAATAAAACCAAAAAAACAAGGCCACATAATACCATTATAGGGAGTGGATCCTAGGTTCTCTAAATACTAAAATCAGAATTTTCCCCTCTATTTCATATGATTGCGACACAAACTTGGTGTGTTCACTTGACTGGATTTGTAAAACAACACATTTTTTGATACTTTGCAGTGGTGCGAATAAGGTCATTTAAAAGACATACCTGTGACATCTTGAAACATGATATGTGGTCTGGGGAAAACACTGAAGACAAAAGCTCTAATGTGTGTTCAGATGGTTGGTGTCCCAGATTACATATTGCTGCGCTTACTGTAGGTTGGGTGTAATCCTTAGGTGGTTTCCCAGAAAATAGCCAATTGGAGAATTGAGACTTTAAGAGAATATAGGTAGAGCCTGGAATATAGAGACAACGTTGAATTTCCAAAACATATTAAGGTTTAAGGATCCTTGAGGTTGGTGTACATACATAGTACCTTGCCCACTTTAAGAATAAGACTACTACAACTCAAAATAGAACAACACAAAATAGCAGTGACCTAAATAAGATAAATGTTTTATCTACGTATTTTTTCCTCTATCATATTAAAAAAATTAAGAAATAAGAAATGCTAGGCTGTTATAGTGATTTTATGGTATCAAGAGAAGTGGATAGCTCTTGGCAACTCTTACCACTGTAGCTCTTACTTTCAGTGTACATTTTTTGTCCTAGATGACTTCTGTATCATCAACTATTGTGTCTATTCTGAGCAGCCAGAACGCAAGATAGTAAAAAATTTCATCATGTCTCTAAGTAGCTTTTCTCGACATTTCCCATGATGTTTTCTAATACTTTTCTGTGACCAGAACATGTTTATGTGGCCACAATAGGACATAAATAAAATGTTGCTTCTTGCTTCAAAGCACATATGCTATATTGAAAATTTGAGTTCTGTTCTTAAAGCGGAGAATGTTGGAAACAATAAACAATCAACTATAAGCCTTAGAACAATCCTGAAGTTAAGTGAAATTTTGCAATTAACTTAAACTTGAAATTATTTTTATAATAATATTCAAGTAATATAAGTTAATGTTCTATAAATTTTATACACAAAGACAATTCTAAACATTTCTTGAAATGTGTATTTGTGTGTGTTATCATGTGGAAACAAAGATTTGTTTAAAATATATTTTACAGTAAGTTATAGCTGTCTCTGTTTTAAATAAATATTTGT
This sequence comes from Hydrochoerus hydrochaeris, assembly GCA_004027455.1. NCBI lineage: Eukaryota > Metazoa > Chordata > Mammalia > Rodentia > Hydrochaeridae > Hydrochoerus > Hydrochoerus hydrochaeris. The sequence continues at coordinate 141,839 of PVLA01005465.1, forward strand.
CACCTAAATAATTTTATTAAAATTAACATAAGAATTTTATATTAAAATTTCTCCCAAATAAAAAAATTATTTTAATATGATAGTAGTGTTTGCTGTTTTTGCTATCATTTCCAGTAATATCTCTATTCTTACATTTTAGGAAGCTTTTAACATCACATTGGATCACAAATGCAAAATTTTCCAAGCCTTAAATGGAGCTACTGGTATGCTTTGTAAATCATGGATTGCTGTGTGTACAAATGAAAAACTGGGTTTTCAACTATCTTTCCTTTGTTGTATCTGTTTTTGAGCTGTGACTAAGATATTCAGTATATATATTAAAAATTTAAAAATTATTGAACTTTAATTTAAATTTGGTATAGTTCAGTTCATTCAGTTAATATTGTTCCCCAAAAGTAATGCGAGATGGTAAGCTTCTGGCTTTAGGTTACTTAAAATTTAATCTCTTATAATCTGGAAGTTTTAGATATATCTATGAAATAATTATATCTCATTGTCACAAATTTTCAATCTAACTGTATTACCCAGAAGTATTAGAATAACTCCTTTAGATTCAGCCAAAAAGTAATTAGTGACAACTGTGAAAGACTGTGTATGTTTATGTTGATGCATGCATACTCATGTGTACACTCTCCTGTGTCTGTGCATATGTGCCTGTATCTTAATCCAGAGATAATATATCTTCATGAAAATATATTAGTATATTAAAAATGAAAATAACTTTTCATGAATACATTGTTACATTAAAAAGTTAAAACCTATGGCATAATATAATTCTACATGTCACTTTATAGGGTAATTCTTAACAGGCATTCAGTTTGGAGTGCTATGGAAGTGTGAAGAAAGGAACTTGAAAACTAAGACACAATTTTGTTCCTGACATGTATTTCTGTATTGTTGTACTGCATTTGATTTTTAAGAACTGGAAATACTATCTATAAATGACAGTTACAAAAACTTGCTTATGCCAAGTAGTATTCTATTCACCATACATATTTTGTTATTGTCTTCATAATTACCCTACAACGACATGGATGCCATTCTGGGTTGTTTTGTTTTGTTTTTGGTACTGGGGCTTGAACTTATGATCTCTCGCTCGTCAGGCAGGCACCTATACCACTGAGCTAAATCCCCAGCCCCTATGGATCCCATTCTGAAATAAGTAATACTTAAGTCAGTACTTTAAGTAGATTGGGTGTAGTGGTGCTTGCTCGTAGCACCATCACTCTGGGAGCCTGTGTCTGGTAATTTTTTAGTAGGACTCTATCTCAAGATAAAAGTAAAAAAGGTACTGGGGATATAACTCAGTGTGAAAGCCATCAGTTCAATCCTCAGTGTCACATTCACCAAAATATAACAATAAAGAAGAAAATTAACTTGACTGGCATCACAGTATCATCATGGAGCCAAGGATAGATGGAAAGAATTGCTTTCTTTCCACTGAACAGCCCAGTGGCTTAACACTTCAGTTATTTTTCTGGTTCTAGGGTAGAAGGAGGGAGGTGTGCTGGAACTGGTACCTACCTACATCTGTATCAATGTTATCCTGCATTGGAATGTCTTCCACCTTGGTGTGTGCAGTTTCTAAGTATTATAACATATGAGTATTAATTCTAAGAGATTCTATAATACACATATTCATAGCACACATATATTTTAAATTATTAAAACCTACTTTCTTTTTTTAACTCAGATGAAGTTGTTTTAAAATTTGAAAATGGCAAAACCAGAGCTAAAAATACATTTTATGAAACATTACCAGTGGCAATTAATGGAAATGGACCCACTAAGGTGAGTCACAATGACTTTTATCTTGGTCTCTTTTTTTGTAGAGGTAGACTATGAAAAAAGTAACTAGAGTATCACCTGTTAGCATATTTGAGAAGGAATCACATTTTTCTAATGCTCAGTATTCCCTCTGAATGGGTATCGTTCTGATCACTAAGGGAATCATTTGTTCACTTTCTAAGGGATTAAATGGTTTACTGTTTTCTAAACAGTACTGTTAAAATTGAGGCATAACTATATGGCTGGATTTTGTTTCTCTTAAACATACTTTACAGCAATGTAAATGACAGACAAAGTTTGGTTAGCAAAATTTTGGATGATTCTCTGTTTCTAATATAGTGATAATTCTGTTCATGAATACTTTTGCATTTTCTGTTTGCAAACCAAATTGTAAACAAAATCTTGCTTTTGTTTGCAAACTCTTTATCAAGTTACAAACAGCTTGAATGCAAACATAGTTATCTTTTCCAAGATAGTGAAACAAATTAAGTTCATGAATTTATATATGAGCATTTTGCACTGCATATATCCAATGAAAATGTAACATAAATTTCCCTGACAAAATATATATATTAATGCTATGTTTAAAACAAGGTTCTCATTTGCTGAGATGCCTGGTTTACTCATAAGTACCTAGAAAAGATTAATAGGTAGATTTGCATTGTAGGAAGAAAATATGGGAGTTATAACTTACTATTTCAGTGTAATTATTGATTTAAATTTGATTAAAGGGTATATGCATGGAAAGAAATTTTCCCTCTGTTGAAATGGAAGTAGATTCCCCTTCTCTAATTAGTCTTTCCACCTTGTTTTTTGTCCATTGCAGGCTTTCTTTTTTTTTTTTTTTATACAGTTATGTCTTTTAGAGCACTTTCTTTTCCTCCTCTTGCTTTTTTTAAAAAATTAAAATTTTTGAAACAGAGGACAGAAACATTACAAAATCTCAAAAACAAAACAAAACAAAAAAACAAAAATAGTAACCAGTAAGAAATCACTGGTTGATAATTACATATTTTCCTCTTAGATGCAGTTGTTCAAGTTACAAAAGTAAAGTCCACAAAGTGGACATCCAAACAGTGAGACTGCAGTCAGTTTTGCCCATCTATCCAACTAAAACTTTAGCAACATGGTTATTAATTCCACACACTCAAACATGCATGCAGTTATATCCTTTAGAATACTCTCTTTTCCTTTTTTTTCTTTACAATAACTATAATCCATTCTCCTAAACTACTTAGAAGTTGTACACATGTATAAGTCTCTACACATATACCTAGCCTTTCTGTATTAGAGAGAAAAACAAATCAAAACAAGTCAGCAACACAAATTCCTAGAGAAACAGGAAATGAAAAGAACATACAAAAACAACACTAAGTGATCTATGGTAGTCACTATGATGTCTCTTATTATTTTCAATAAAATTGTCTGTATCGTCAAATATAGTATAAACTTAGCATTGCATTACACTATTAATAAAATCTAAACATTGGAGACATTATAGGACTTCAAAGGCAGTTAACAATCAAACCAGAATGGGTATCCTATTGAATCCTGTCATCTTCAGAGTAGTTGCCCGTACTCTCAGAGTTGACACTCTCAAGCATATCAGATTCAAATAAAATCAGTCAAAATAAAACAGTGATATAACCTATCTTTTCTGTCTTATCTCTGCGATGCTATTTTTCTGTTGTTATTTGTTTACTTTTCTCCTTCATTCCACTGTCTGCCCCTTTCTTTGAGGCCTTTCTGCCATTATTCCTGGAACCCTGGTGATTTTCTTCTCTCTAGAATGTCCTTCAGTATTCTTTGCAGGGTTGGATTGGTGGTCACAAACTCCCCCAGTTCCTCTTTGTCGTGGAAATATCTTGTCTCTCCATTAATTTTGAGAGACAGTTTTGCAGGGTACATCATTCTGGTTTGGAGGTTATTTTCTTTCAGGGCTTGGAATATTTCGCTCCAAGCTCTTCTTGATTTGAAGGTTTGCACTGAGAAGTCTAATGTGCTTTTGATGAGTTTTCCTTTATAGGTAATCTTTATAGGTTTCTTTTCTCTTTTTATATTCTGTTCTTGTGATGGATTTCTGGGATCCTGATTATTATATGTCTGGGTGTAGATCTGTTTTGGTTGTAGCTGGCTGGAGTTCTGTATGCCTCATTTATCTGAACTTCACTTCCATTACCTATGTTTGGGAAGTTTTCCTTAATTATTTCTGTGAATAGACTTTTTATTTCATTTGTATTTGTTGCTGCATCTTCATTCACATATTTTATTCTTAGGTTATAA